>JAUTDX010004210.1:0-38341 GCA_030844895.1 Ambrosia x helenae | reverse complement strand
CCCGACCCAATTACCTTTTTTTTATATTAGAATATGATAACTTCTGGCAGAGATTTGTTTAAAATAATAATAATAATAATAATAATAATAATAATAATAATAATAATAATAATAATAATCATTAATCCAAATGCCATTTTTATAGTTTAGATACTTCTAATTTTATTCACTTTACTTAGATTTCTCAACCCGGGACGCTCCCGGGGTATAAACTAGTAATAATAATAATGATGATAGTGTAAAAATTGATTTTAATTGAGTTTCCATGACTCATGAAATGTATGAGTTATTATTTGAACTCTCCCCCATATACATCGTGAGAACTGTTAGAGATTAATTCACGAGATTCCATCAATGCCCTACAAACGTAATGGAATTGGATGATTCTAACCTGAATATCAGCAAGATTAAGGAACTTAGGCGCTTATCACTAAACCACCACTAAAAATGTTAAATTAATAAAGTTGACTTCAGAATTGTGGCCTCTTTCTTTTGTGTATTGCTACATGCACTCATCATTCATCCTCCTTGGGTTGGTATCATCTCACTAAAGCCACCATCACTTCCTCATTGAGTTGCAATATATATAGCCATCTCCTCATCTCCCCCTTTTCTCCCATCTTGCATCAAATACCAATATTCATGGCAGTTTCTACCAAAACCACCCTTCTCATTTCATTTCTACTCCTTGTTTACATATTTTCAGGTCATATCCTATTACATTTTTCAGTTTGCTACCAATTACGCTTGTTAAAACGATTATCCTTAACTAATATTCTTGTGTCTTCTTTGTGATCAATAGTGGGTAGCAGTAGTGCTAACGCAGCTCGGCCTGTTTACTCTCTCCACAAGGTAATTCAGATATTTGTTGTCACTTAATTAACTTTGTATATGGACTATTATAACGTATTATTTTCATGTAGGTAACGTTTAAGAACAACTTAATTACCCACATACTATATCCCAATACTTTTAAAAATAATAATCTTGATATTATATATGTGTAGCCAGACCTATAGGGGATAAAAATTATTATTAGGATATGCACAAATATTTCAAAATGTAGTGCACATGTGTATTATCATGAACAAATATTTTTCTAAATTCTTTTAATTTGAATCAGGGTATGGTTACAAAAAAACTAGAAAAGAATTTTATAATTGTAAAATGTAATGCATCCTCTTCAAATGTGTAAAAGGTGCATACATATATAATGGTTGAATACATTAAGATCCACTACTTATATAAACACAAGGGTTAAAAGGATTGTGGGTAGGGAAAATATATAGCTGTTTTTTATGTGTAACTACACAAGGTGTATATATATATAGCTTTTTTTTCTCCATGTAGGATGGTTTCCGGATGCATGCAAGGAAGCTTTCGTTGCTTGATGCTGTGTTAGACTACGACGATGCTGGAGCGAATCCTAGGCATGATCCAAGAAGGGGGAGGGGCGGAAGGAACCGTGATGGGGGTTTATAAGCTCCATCATCGGCTTTGGTTTTAAGAAGTCTTTGTTTGTTTATAACTTTATAATTTTGATAAGTACTAATTATATGTAGATGCCTTTGTGGGCAGAGTGGTCTAAAGGAGTTAAGAGGGTATTATGTATCTCTACAACAGGTTTTAATATTGTACTTTGGGTACAACTATAAGAATAAATAAATGTTTTACTACTTAAATATGTATGGGGGCATATTTTAAAAAAATACAGTTTGAATTTCTTTTTACTATTTTAATTTAGTAGCTTCTCTATTACTCTTTTAGTGTTGTTTGTTTGTCGTTTGTGTGTTATGGAGCTGGGGGTTTCTCTGGAAGCAGCCTCTCTATCCGCTAGGATAGGGGTAAGGCTTGCCTACATCCCACCCTTCTCACACCATACTCTTAGGTCTTAGCTATGCTAATTGTGGATTTTACTGGGTAAGATTGTGTTGTTTGTTGTAGTGATCCAAACTCATCAACACACAAGCATGTGATTATTATTACAAGTACTTACACTATGAATGTAAACCTTATGCCTTTCGTTTCACTATAATGATTACATTACAAGGTGAGATTTTGCTGGACATGGTTGTTATAACAATTTATATATGTGGTTATTAGTATTCAATATTACTTGATCAGATAAAAAAACACCCAAATATGACCATGGGCTGTTCTTCACTAGGGCTAACCGATCGGGCCTCGGCCCACCCAGTTTTTTCGTTTCATAGTGTAAATTTTACTGAAAATTTCCGTAAATTTTTATATGTATTGTGTCCGGCCCTACCAGATTGAGTCCGGCCCTATCAGGTTTTTCGTTCAAGATCCGCCACTGAATATGACTAAATAGCATCTGGGGCCGCTTGACGTGGGGGTGGGGGTGGTATGCGTCTCTTTGACACACCATCTTAATTCAATAAACAATCTACTAGTACGATCCGTATGAGCAAGCTAGCCACTTGGGACTAGAGATCGATAATAGTGGTACGAACATTTTAAGTTGAACAAAATATATTCAATCCCGAATAATTAAAGCATAGACTATGTTGTAATTCATTGGTAAATGATGGGATAAAAGGGCCACACAGTCATAGAATCCTATGAATGGTTGTCACCAAAAACTAAATGAAACACAACATAATAATTAAAGAAAAGTTGTCACCACAACCTTGACTTGTGTGAAATGGAAGTATTAAAATGTTTTTTTTACTTGATTAGAACCTAACGATCGTAGGCAAGAAAGATAAGAGGGATAGTACTGAAAATACTTGATTGCCCTTTTGTCGTGCATATGATAGAGAAGAAAGCGACATTTAGAAGCATGATAACTAAGTTTTTTACTGCTGGCTCTAGTTTTGTTTAGATCCCACTATGGGTAGCTAAAGAAAGTGACACATAATCGAAGCAATTAAGCTCGGGTTACAAAGAAGGATAGGTTAGATATTTACAAAATATATACACTTGTTACGTGTTAAAAAATAAGAGTGAAAATGATGTACACTAATTTTGGACTTAAATAATTGTATTTATATATAAGTCATATAAGTAATGTTTATGGGTTTGTGGTCTAGCACTTTGGAGCTTTACAACGAATCAAACCACATTCAAAACAGAGCTAAGATAAATGAAAAATTGAATTTCGAAACTGAGTGTCGAAATGAAATGAATATTGCTAAACTTGATGACTCTAGGAATTTTATATTTGCCATAAATAAAATGATTGTTTTGTTTTTCACTCTTATATACTAGTGAGGATGCCCGCGCGTTGCGGCGGGTGTCCCAACACATATCAAGTTCAATCATGATGTCTATTACGAACCTTTTTATTCACTGACGAATACTATGTAAGACATGAAAGCATATGGTAGGTAATATGCTACTTCTTTATTTCTTTGTTTTTATAATGTTTATTAATCTTCATTTTACATGTTTTTTTATATGTATACAATGTATACTTTTGGTGCTCAGGGGTGACAGATTAAGCATATATCCACAACTACTGGGTAGGCAAATCACAATCAAATCATCAAGAACTTAGTTCATACAGTTATGTTTTAGTGATAGTTGTTATCATGTACTAATACCTCATGTAGTTGCATATGTGACGTATGATGTTTACTGGTCATGTTCATTGCTAAGAAGTTCTATATGTTTTAACGAAAACATTTAAAAAAGTTAAACAACACACATCCACATTTTCCCCATATCTCACCCAAATCTTAAATCAAGAAATTTACCATTTCATCATAAATATATTTCATGAAGCATTCCAAAATAAATGATTATATGGCGCTAAACGTTCTACAATAAGTTAATTAGTATTATCATAAACCTGTAACAAGTTTTTATTGCAAAAGAGGTTTGACTTTTATAGTCAACTTAAAACCTGTAACAAATTTTCATAACTATTTCGTGCACCTCAAAAAGCCTTGGGATTTGAGTCACCGTTTTTGGATAGGGGCTTGAGTGCTCCCATTAATAACTACTATCGTGGACTACCTACCTCTGGGTCAAAATAATGTCATCTAAGTAATGGGTGACCAAAGGCTGGAGCTTTAACAGTTGGTGGTTTCAGTATCCCCTTGAATTTATAGTTTTATACCTAGTAAGTGGAGCCAGATCTTTCTTATCAGTATTCATGTTCAATTCCATTCTTCATGTGCACAAGTTCCTGATCATGTAATTAACCATCAAACACCATTTATAAATACATTATTTTTAGCCCAATAGAAATAAAACAAGGAAATTTAAGACTCACTACTGCGTCTGTAACAAGAACATAGAAATAGGTGGGTGCTTCATTTTGCAATATGAAATCATCCTTTAAAGGAAAATATTTAGCTTTCATTTCCTAAAATATTTAGACAATGTAGTATCAGTTTTAGTTTAAATTCAAAATAAAGATTAAATTTAATAAATACATTATTTTAGGCCAATAGAAATAACGATATATAGTTAGGTGTTGTATGGTTTGAAGGATTAAATTTGTTGGGTACGGGTTTTAAGGATGGATGAAGATACAAATAAAACTGTATGACTATTTCATCATGGTATCAAACCCATACCCATGTGATACCTGACGGAAACCAAACGACGCCTTAGTTGAAAAGTAGCAGCAGAAAAAGCAAGTTGTTTGCCATTGCCCTGTAAGTCATCCGTCTATAGTTGCGTTTGTCTTCAAATAAATCAGCTGCAAGAATATCGACTGCCCGATTTAGCAAGACGTCTGATCATAACATAAGAGGCATTCATAGATCTTGAATAAATCTTAGCGAAATACTGCAACCAAAAGTTGAATAAATAACTTCTCCTGGTCATCAGCTTTAGCTAATAAAATGAGTGGCTTAAGATGCATTAGTTATCATTTTCCCCTTTCAGTATAAACCAAAAGCTATTAGACTATAATATTGAGCTAATCGACATATTTCATACAAATCATGGTTTAAAAAAACTTTTGAGGCGTGTGCCTCAAGGCGCGCCTCGATGCGAGGTGCCAAAAAAACGAGTCTGAGGCGCGCTTCATGGGGTCTGGTCTGTACATACGCCTCTAAGGGTCGAGGCATTAAGAAAATGCGCGCCTTAGGTGCGCCTCGGGGGCACCTCAGGGGGTTTATGGTGTTTTTATGTGTTTTTGGGTCCATTGTTTTATTTTTGATGTTTTAGACTTTTTTGGGTAAATTATTTTATATTTTATAAGATATAGAATATTTTCATTTATTTTTTGATTCCGTCTTGCGCTTACGCCTCGGTTCGCCTTAAGGCTTACGCCTCGTGAGCCGAAGGGAAAACGCCTCGAGGCTCATTTCCGTTCTTTTAAACTTTGATACAAATAAAGCCACTGTTTGACCGTTTGCCCAACTTAGTCCTTCAGTTAATAACATGTTATCTTATCCAGTCCAGTTACACCTCAACTAACTCACATGATTTGCTAAATATGCACATAAAAATAATTTTTAATTTATATAAAATACAGTATTCCCAAACTCTGCTTGACTCATTTTAAATGAACCCTAAACTAAACAATTAAATACTTCAATTTATCACTTCTTATTTGCAGTGGTCATCAGTAAATTTTATAAGTGCTTTGACTTCTTTGAATAAAAAGTAAGATAAAGGGTCTTAAACGTAGTAAAAAAAAACAATACTAATAAAAAGGAACTAAAAGTTAGGAAAAATTACTTTAGTTATATAAATAACGTAACTCGATTGTAATAGAGCACTATATCATATAAATTAGGGTCAATTGCACCAGAAAACATCATGTTTTCGTATATAATGTAGTTTTACTCTTACAACAATACAACCTACTGTTGAGTTATGTACTGTGTCAGTATGTCTAATACCTACATTTAGATGCAACTGCATTTTGAATGTTGACACCAAAATGCTACAAACTTTCAACCTTTTTGAGCACCTGATGGGCGATGTAACATTATAACATATTACATTGATTCTTGAAACATATAACGGGCAAAAGATAAAACAGTAACGTATGTTGCCTTCGGTTGCTTCAACTAACTGGTGTGCATAAATTTAGTATATATGCTGGATCTGAAAAGGAATTAGTGCAATTTTGCTTGGCAAAAAAAAGAAGCAACTAAACAGAACATAATACTTATATTGCATAGCCCAATAACAAAATGTATCATCTGCTACATATCTGTGTTGTCAAAAGCGCATTAGGGGCATAAGCGCAGCGCAGGGAAAGAATCTAGAATCAACCTAAAACAGCCTAAACCAACCCTAAACAAGCCTAAAACATGTCTAGAACCCCTAAAATGGTGTTTTTATACTATGTGTCTCACTTAAAAAGGTTGTCGCTTTTTCACGAGCTAGACCCATTCTTGCTTAATAATAAATAAACATATCAATTTTTCTAAACAAACACCAATCTTGCTTAATAAATAAATAAATAAACAAAAACATAACAGATAACCAAAACTATAAAACCACCTTAACACGCGAATCAGCAACAAACTCAAGAACAACTCCAAACAAATGCGAAACACCATCAGACCAACTACTCTTATACCCCCACAACCAACAAATGCGAAACACACTTCAACCAGCAACCACAATCCCATCATCAACACCATTTAACCGAACAACCCGAACAACCAAACCCGAAACATAATACGGCTGTTTCCTAACAACAGCAGGGAGACAGTGGGAATAGCCATTGACAGAATAGTAACAAGAGCATGTATGTGATGGGTTGGTGGGTTAGGGGCAGAAGATAATAATTTGTCGAGTGAAGTGCATGTTGCACCGAAGTATGATAAGGGTGTTAAAGGGTGGTTGAGATCTTTAAGGGATCAACTATCATTTTCCATTGTTGTACTTTATAAGTAACAGATCACCCCCTCAATATAGACACATTTTGGCATGCACCTGTTTTGACCCGTTTACCCAACTAAAACCGTAAGTAAAAAACAAAGTAATCTTATAAAACCTTCAGAAACCATAAGTGTAGCTTTTCTATTACGAACAGATAATACAATCAGAACCACATCTTGTAGTGAAGAAATATGTAAAAGAATAAAGGACCATTAATGTTTAGGTATTATTTTAACCAGTTACCTTCCTGTGTTATTGGTATACAGATCAAACAGCTAGACAGGTACAAGTCATCTCTAGACCAGTCTCATTATTTATCACCAAACCACATACAATATTACCACGACATGTATAAGTAATTAGACACAAATTGAAGTTCATATAACTACATTATTAACTTTAGTTACAAATAAGATGGCTTTGGAACACTCTAAATCTGAAAAGTTCTAAATTTTGGAATTTTTGTGAATTTGAAACTTTTGCTTTTTAAAAACTTTCACACTACTATTCCAAAACTTCTTATTAAAACCAGAAACACACACTAATGGATCATAAAATCAAATAAAAAAATATTATTCAAATTGTTCAAACTATGATTACTGATGATTGGGGTGGGAATGTGGGATACTCATTTGACCCGCATCATTTTAGAATGTTCCAAATTTTACATAATATTAGTCGAATGACATCATATTACTATATATGGACACTGAATGTTACTGAAAAAAGAGCATGCATATTTTTTGTGTATGTTCAAGTTTGTACCTTTGTTGATCTGATTTTCCTCATAATTCTCCAGTTGGTCCTCAAGTTGCTCTAGCTCCTTTAAGTGTTAAGATGCCGGGGCTGCAATAATTTACACCAAATTTTTCAGTTAGTTTGATTATTACCGTTAAACTATCCACAAATGCAGAGAAAAGATGTAATTCAACTATCCATAAATGTAGCCACAAATGAAAGCCTGGTAAATGTACCGAATGAAAGGACTTTGGTCAGGAAAAGACGTAATCTGAATACCTCAGCTTCCTGCCTAAGAAAATCTATCACTTCCCCTTTACAACTTCAAGAAGTCTTCAATGGAAGGGCATTGCTCCTGCACATAATAGACTGAAAGAAATCAAGAAATAAATAGGCTAAGAGTTTAAAGGTTTTAACATCAGTTGGACCAAAGGCCCATATCAGACAAATCATACAACACTCGTTCACTACAACTAATTCACCACTATAAGTGAATATTATCAATGCTCTGCATCTTACCTAACATGTGCCAGATTCAACTTAATTTGAAGCAAT
Source organism: Ambrosia x helenae (assembly GCA_030844895.1). NCBI lineage: Eukaryota > Viridiplantae > Streptophyta > Magnoliopsida > Asterales > Asteraceae > Ambrosia > Ambrosia x helenae. The sequence goes on along the minus strand of JAUTDX010004210.1, from coordinate 30,229 downwards.
AATAAACATATTCCAGATGAAATTCATTTAACAATTTCCTACATAACAATTACAAATAAGTAACACAGATCAAGGCGTTGATAGAAAAAGAGAGTTGTGGTACAACAAATTGGCTAATTCATTGAATTCATTGAAGACTATAAAGAGATGTGATTAGAAAATGACTAACCTTGATGTCTCATCTTCTTTCTCAGGAGAAGGAAAGCCCCAAATAGTATAATTTTGTATATATACATATATAAGGATATTTGGATTTCAGTTTTGAAACTGAAGGAGAGGCGATTCAATTGCAGAGAAATTGATTATAGCATTCAATTGCATTGAATCAGGACTCATGAATGGCCTTGGCAAAAGAAGGTATGCGAATGTGTGATTGTCTGCAGAATAAGAGGGGCATGGAGGGAAATGAAGGGTATTATTGTAAATTTCTTTTGATATTGTAGAGGTTGAGGTGGGTAAAATGTCTATATCACCCTCCTAAGTGTCTTAATTGTCACAAGTATCCCTATAATGCCCTTAAATTTGTTGCTTAAATATATTGTACATTTTGCTTGTTAAGTTGTATGGAAGTGAAAATTACAATGTTGGCCATCACTCTTCCTTTATAATGTATTATAGATTATAGATATATTTTTTTTTCATGAATCAATATAGAGCTTTTGAATTTTGATTATAGCTCATGAATCTTTATTGCTTTTTGTCTATTGTTTGTTATTGGTGTTGGGAGCTTTTTTGAAATTAGCATCTCTGTCGTTAGGAATAGAGGTTTGGGGTGAAGTTAACAACGTTGTTATTATTATTATTATTATTATTATTATTATTATTATTATTATAATAAAATCAAGTTTTACCGTATATATTGTGAAGAGTACGGGTATATACAAATATGTATATATATTCTGTTTGAAGCGTATGAGTGGACAAACATCTGTATTTTAGACGTGGGTATAAGTGTCTGTATAATAACAAGTGCTTCTAGAAATGGTTTAGACGCACCAAAATAATGTATATGCGCATTGTTGTAACCTCACAAGGTTTATACGTCAAACGTGGACACTTTTGGCGCACCATTGTAAGTAAATAGGATGTCCCTCCCTTCACTTTAAAAACCACTTGCTATTTCACACTCTATGGAAGACCATTCAAGGTTCTTAATCTCCGCTAATCCATTCTTACATCATGATATTATCGAATCATAGATTCAAAAAGTTGTAATCCTCAAAACCACACTTGCTTTTGGTTGGTTCATTGAAACCACACCATAGTTAGCCCACTAAATGTTGATAACTATGTAATTCTTGTCATTGGCTTTAATGAACCTTGATGCAACTACTCAATGTTTGAAGTGTATTTTAGTGGTGTGTTCATATATCTAAATTTTTAAACACTTTTATGCTTTATTAAATATGAGTTAAATTCGGGGTTTGAACTTGTGTGCATGTATATTCGTCGTATGTGGTCTTTGCACACATTCCTAGTTTGTACATCTTTATACAAACGCAATTATCATGCTATTGATGGTGGGTAGAGTTTCGATTACTAAATTTTCCATTTCGAAGTCATGAAAGGCATATATATCATGAAATTGTCTTTCTGACTTTGATTTGGTAATCTATCTCTTGCATGGCTATACCGTGGCTCTTAAACATTCAATTATAAGCCCTAAGGTATGTTTAACCTAGCAAGGGGATTTTACACTTGGTGTATAGATTTTCTTTTAATGTATTTAACTTCGTTTTATGAGACGGTCGCGCATTCCGATCTTGCAAGTAAGTTCGTGGGAGAAGTTCGCCTAATTTGATATCTTCATTTTATGCAGATGAATGAAAAGTTTAGAGATAGTTCATGCGTTGTCATGTTTACCATTTAACTATGGGATGCCCTATTACTTCACCACTCGAATTACTTCAAATACAACTTTTTGCATCAAATGGAATAAAAGCCAAATGGATATCAAATATTTGAATTATTGCATTACCTTTTTATCTTTTATGCTTTTATTTCTTGTTCATTTACTCTACTTATGCAAAATCACCTTATAACATTATATATATATATATACACATATATATACAGGTGTTAGTGACTCATGACAAAATGACACCAAAAAATCCTTCACCATATATGGGATTTTCAGAATACCAGGTGGTTATGAGAAAGTTGACAATCCAACATAATTTGAACTCGTCATGTAATTGGTTTTAAGTTTTCAACATGCTAAAATAAAATTTGGATCCTCGCCCGGACCACAAAAATTATCAACTTATCTTCCTCAACTGAATTTGATGATGTGGTTGGTATATATTTTTTTGAGAGTTTTAATAATAAAATGAAAAGGTTTTGATAAAAATAGAAAGGTTGTGGTATTTTTGTAAGTTTATTTGAGTAGAGGGACCAGATAGTAATTAAGCCAAATTTAAAGTCCAAGGGTTAAAAGTGATAATTCAAATAAATAGAGCGGTACCGGACTGATACCAATTCCCTAAGGGTCCCTTATGAGGGTGATAAGTTTAAAAATTGTGACACTAACACGTGTCGCATGACTAATTATGTAACAACAGTTACCAATCTCCTAATCCACTAGCCGCAATGGTACTAAAATAGACCATAAGACAATAAGTGTCTGATGATCTGTCTTCGAGATGCAAAAACAGACTGCTACCGGCCACAGAAACAACCTATAAGCAAGGTTGAATGTATTCATCTGAGCTATTTACATTCGTAGTCTCTTTTTTTTCAACACGCACACTTTTGGTGTTTCTTTGCCCCAAAGTAAGGTGTATAAACCTTGTTTGTGGTCTTGAAGTTAGATACCGGCCTAGAGGCTATTTTCGAACTTTGTCAAGTTGAATAGGCTAACTTCTTTTAAAACTTTGATATATATATATATATATATATATATATTCCTAAATGACTTAGTATTAAATACATTGATGGATAAGGTCATTTATGGATATGCGTTAAGGCCATATGTGCATGTATTGTTTGATCGAAGTTATATACGTGTTACAGGTTAAAGGTTGTAACATGGCTAGTATAGAAACTCAGTGCTAGGCATACATAAAACACGGTAAATATACTAGTGTGTGTCATGGTGATACATTCGGGTGTAATCATATTTCTGAATGTGTAGATTACTACAAAAAATATGATCAAGTTGCTTTATTATTGTTCATGCCAAATATGGGTGTTTGTGTCTGTTAGCGACATACACCAGTAGTGCTGACATATTCTTTTAAAAGTACTTTCAAGGATCAAGAATAGTGTAGTTACAATGGTAGATGTTGAAGGGATGCAAACTCCTTAGGAGTGCTAAGACTATGTGGCAAATGCATTTTTGTACAACTGTCTAGGGACAAGAAAAAATATAAACGTTGTTTTGTTAAAGTAGTATCTTGTAATGAAAAAAGGTTTAAATCCATCTTCATGAAATGATATAATATTCAACTTAAGAGATGTTTGTTTTACAATAAGGAAATGTTTTCTTTCCGCTGCGTAGTATCTAAACAGGTGCTAACTGTTAGTTGCATGCTCAGAAGGTCAAAAAATAGGAGCGTGGCGGTGTAAATTTAAATCTATTTTATTTACTTTTTATTTAAGGTATAAGCTAGCGACTCTTTGTTTGGCTACAACGGCCACCTTCAATATTTTTTAGGTGCCTCGCGCCCGTGAATTTCCCCACCCACCCGTTCTTCGCGTCTCTATCATGCCTCGTCTGGGTTTACATGCCCTAGGCATCGTCCACTACAAATAGCCTACTTAGCGATGGAAAGTACAATGGGGTATAGGGATGGGTATTATACATTTAATTAGGCAAAAGAGACATTTTACGTACACTTGAACTCCAAAAACTAACATTCATCCACTCTAGAAACCATCCGTGTTATGATTTCAACACACATGTGGTTTTCAAACTTACAGACAAAACATGCAATATGGCATACCACAGAGACCATCCAAGTACTTAACTCACACACATATACATATAGTTGACACAATTTATTAAGAGAATACCCAAAACCAATTTAATAAAATAAAATGATACAAATGTAAATTATCACTTTAAAATTCTTAAAAATATGAATTAATTAGCTTTGGTTTTAAAGTATTAGTTATGGGAAATTTGTGTAAGTGTTCAATTATAAAAAATGTTAGAAATACGAGAGTTACAAGTTGGTATCCAAGTTGTTAATTAAGAGACTTCGGTGTTCATGTGTCAGACGTTTAGACTTAAGCTAATTTGGCAGTGTGGATTTGCGTAGTCTGCATGTGTTTGGACTGAAAAAGGTAACACTTGTCTTTGTGATCTGATACAATACAATATGATATAATTCAATGCAATATAATACGATGCGCTATGATAAAATTCAATGTAATACGATATAATACAATACAATATTATGTGATGTGATACAATACAATACAATACAATACGATACAATACAATACAATACAATACAATACAATACAATACAATACAATACAATACAATACAATACAATACAATACAATACAATACAATACAATACAATACAATACAATACAATACAATACAATACAATACAATACAATACAATACAATACAATACAATGCAATGCAATGCAATGCAACATGCTACTATCCCAATGTAACTTACCTTTATTAATGAAATGTGAATTTGGAAAGAAAAAAAAATCAAATCCATAAATAAAAAAAATAATTTACTTAATTACTAATGATGAATTGATGTTCCAAAATGTATATGTTAGAATTTTAATGTGGGTGGTAAAGGTTTGTCTACAAAGGATGAACATAATCATTTTAACAAGGTGTACAAGAAACATCTAGGGTGGCTTGTAGCATGGGGGTGGCCGGCCTAAGGGCCTTGAGTGGGGCACACTCATTTTACAAAATATCTTATAGTTAGTTTGTTTCCAACTTAATTGGTTAGGGTTTTCGGGTTTTAACCACGAGTTATCCAAACAATAAATTAGCCTCCAATTATCCCCAAACATTGACTAGTTGAAGTGTTTGGTAAGTTATTTAGGCTTTCATTAGGTGAAATTGAAAGTTATACGCGCATCGGATGTGATATGCGAACTTTATATGTTAACGAGAGATTTAAGTTTTGAGATCCCAATTAGGGTTTTGGAGTTCCAAAACACCTTATATTTTGTAATAGTGTCATTTATTTTATATCATAGGCATTTGGAATGGTTTTCGGGTATTTAATTGTTACCCGGTAATCACCAATGTCCGTACCAGACATGTTTATTCCCACAGATCGCGTCGCGCTTTTAATTAAACAAATGCAACCTAATGCATCGGATTATGGGGACTTTGATATTCTCAAGTGACTAAATTAATCCAACTAAATTTAAATTGCTCTTAGATCAGTTAATCACATATATTAATCGCGTACGAAATTACCTTATTTTTGTCGGTTGTCACAATTAACGTGTAAGCAAGAACAAACACGGTTTTATTTCATGACATTGGTCTAGAAGATTCAAAGAAAACAAAAAAAGTATAACTTTTACCTGGGAGTACGGTAAAGAATAATAGTTGTAACCTCAGCCTCGCATATTCGAGTCAATTTCTAAGGTTTTTTCATTCTTATCAACCCATGTCTGACCTCTTAGCTTCTCAACGGATGCAGAGCATAATTAGATAGGTTTAGTTGAGTGAATCAAAGAGTAAGTGATGGGTTTAATCATATGTATAAGTTAATATTTAGCATTTAACGGCTCTGATTTAATTCAGTTTGATCCGGTATCGAACCGTTACACACCCATCATGCTATAGTATGTATATTATATGGATAATTTAATATTTATTTTATTGTAACAATGCTAAGTAGACAATGTTTTTACCATAGTAACACATCAAAATGTTATGTATCAACATTACAGATCTTTTTAACAGACCCACTACTCTGAAACATACATTAGTAAACATATTTTGCTTGCAACGGATGTTTGACTTCTTGATTTGCTATTTAGTAAACAGACCTTAAAAAATGATATAGTCTTCCCGTATCGTACGAGATTTCACCTAGTAGTATATAAATGTCAATAATTAAATCCAACAAAAAAAATAGGTCAAATTCAATTTTTTTTTTTTTTGGAGAGTAGTGTTTCAGCGGTAAATCCTGTGTTGCAAAGCGACCACTGCTCAGGATCGAATCCCATATGAACCACACGGGTTTCTCCTTTCAAACCCAACGGTTATTTTTTGGTGGAACGTGGGAATCGAACCTGAGACCAAACCCGGGCAGGAACCCTCCAAGAAGGTAAATTCAATTAATGCTTAAATTTTTAATAATAAAAATAGTCTTTCATCACAAAAAAAAAAAAAAAAAAAAAAAAGAGCAAATAATATCACAAACCTCTCCTTCATCATCATCATCTAAACCCCCAAATTAGATTCCCAGCAAGATCATCCACTGTACTCTCTTTTTCTTTCTTTCTTTCATTTTAGGGTTTCACAAACTACATTACTATAAACCCACAAACCCATTTCCTTCAAATGCCCTAAAGTTCAAATCTTTAATTACACTGTTTATTAAACTTAAATCCTTTACTCAAACCCCATGATGGATAGATCAAGATCCAAAAGATATTATTACAACCAAGACTATGACCACATGGACACAATACCCAGATCAAAACAACGCTACAGTTACAATAACAGTAACAACAACAACCATCATCATCATCATCCCTACCATCAAAGGAGGAAACTTAATCAAGAACCACCATCATCATCTTTAATGGTGACAACAAGTTACAGAATCCTCTGTCATGATGTGAAAGCAGGGAGTGTGATAGGGAAGTCAGGGAGTATAATCAAGGCTATTAGGCAGCATACTGGTGCTTGGATTAATGTTCATGAATTGTTGCCAGGTGATGAGGAGAGGATTATTGAGGTTTCGGATACGCGGCGGAGGGACCCGGATGGCCGAATGCCGAATTTTTCGCCTGCGCAGGAGGCCTTGCTTTGATAAATGAGAGGATTTTGGAGAGTGATGGGGGTGGGGAGGGGGGTATGGGTTGGATGATGAGGAGGAGATGGTGTTGTTGTATGGAGGGAGAGGGAATAGGTTGGTGTCTAGGTTGGTTGTGTCTAGGATGCATGTTGGTTGTTTGCTTGGGAAAGGTGGGAAGATTATTGAACAGATGAGGATGGAGACTAAGACTCATATTAGAGTTTTGCCGCGAGATCATACGATACCGCGCTGTGTTGATATGTCTGAGGAAGTTGTTCAGGTTGTTATACACACTTTTAGTTCATAGTTTGTACCATAGTCGTCAAAGCGCCTAGGTGCACTCAAGGCGCATAGGCCGAGCCTGGAGCCTAGGCGCATAAAAAACGAGGGGTTTTTATAATTAGGCGCATAGTATAAAATACATTTTTAGGGATTTTAGAGATGTTTTAGGCTTGTTTAGGGCTACATTAGGATGTTTTAGGGTTGTTTAGGACTTGTTCGTAACTCATTTAGGATGTTTTAGAGGTTTAGGCAACTTTTAGCCTGAATTTGGCCGGAAATCAGCCTGAAAACAGCCCCGATAGTGCGCCTCAGTGCCTAGGCTCGCGCCTCACAGGGCGCAGCGCATTTGGTGCGCCTTGCGCCTAGGCGCGCTTTTGACAACTATGGTTTGTACAAGTAGAAAGAGTTTGTTATTATTTGCTACATTATTGATTGGAATTAGTGGTGAACTATAAGTTTGAATTTAATATTACAATTTTATGTATATAAGTGTTTTTCAAGATGTGTAAGTGGGAAAATATGAAATTAGATTTTGTATGCATTTGCTCGTTAGATTTTGGACTTGCAAACTGTTTATTAAGTGATTGTCGAGTATTATGTATAGGTGCTAAAGCTTTCCTTTATGTTAGTTGCTTGATGCTAGAATGTCTTTTTGATGACTAGATTTGATATTCAAGAGTTGTGATTTACGGTTTTGATTTTTAGCCGATATGAAATTATGCAGACAGTATGTTTGAATGAGTATGTCGTGTGGTTGGAATCTGGAGATAATGCTAATAACCGTGGAACTATGCTATGAAATAGGACCAAATTTGAGTTACCGAGCACCCTTTTTGTTTATTTTTTCTATCGTGTTTGTTTCCGTATTCATTCCATTAAATATTTGTTCTTTATGTAATAAAATTAATCTTTTTTTTTTACCACAGGTTGTTGGTGATATGGTCTCTGTTAAGAATGCGATAGAAATTATTTCCTCAAGACTAAGGGAAAGTCAACATAGGGACCGTAGTCATTTCATAATCGGCTGCAATCACCTGATCGTTTCTTTCCTCCTGAAGATGATTTTATGCATCACCCGAATAATATAACCCGTCGACAATCAATGGACGGGACTAACTATGGGCCCCGTTTGTCTGGTGGTTTAAACATGTCTAGAAGCTTTAGTCAGGGCTCACGTCCATCTGCTTATGTTAATGATACTGCAGCTGACAACGCTCAGTCACTATATGCCGAAGATCTTGTGTTTAGAATACTTTGTCCAACTAGCAAGGTTGATAGTGTTATCGGGCAATCCGATGGATTTATGGAGTTGCTTCAGAATGAGATCGGTGTCGAAGTTAAGGTGGCTGATCGTGTGGCTGGGTCAGATGAACAAGTTATCATCGTTTCTTCAGAGGAGGTACTTGTTTTCGCTATCTTCATATTGTCTCTTAATGTGTTTATCGTAATTGTGAGAAATGTAACGTAATTTAATGTTAGGGCCCTGATGATGATCTCTTTCCTGCTCAAGAAGCTCTGTTGCATATTCAGACTCGAATTCTGGATCTTGTTCCTGAAAAAGAAAATATTATCACTACTCGGCTTTTACTGTCTGCTGCCGAAATTGGGTGTTTGGATGGAAGAGATGGATTCTTAGCGGAAACCAAGAAAATGACTGGTGCAGATATTCAGATTCTGCCCAGAGATAATCTTCCACAGTTTGTATCAGTTAACGATGAACTTGTACAGGTTCGTTTGCTTACCTTCACATCCGGTATTATTCCAACGACATCTACACGTCTAGATTCCATTGGAATTACTATAATATATATCTTTTGGTCTGTTTGGATGAGTTATATGATTTATGAGACCTATATATGATTGTTGTGATTAAAGTTCACAATTGTTAGTTGTAGTGTTCGGAGAGTGATTCTGATGTGCATTTAACTATTTATCCAATTATAATAACTTTTTGGATAATTTTTCAGCTGCAACAAAGCTGACCATTTAACAGAAAACCAAAAGTTCTTATTTACTACTTTTTTTTCTGTAGTTTCGATATTTTTTTAGTCAGAATTTCTTGTTGTTAATACTATTTTTATTTTGAACTTTTGGATTATTTTTTAATTTTAGATAATTGTTTCTTAATTTATATTAACAACTAATTCATAAAAAAAGGACTTTTATAGTTTATAGAAGTTAAATTATTATAATTTAGCTTTATACGTTTATAAAGTTATAGAGTATAGTTTTGGTCATTTGATCTGTTTGGTCCATGATAGTTTATAAAAAAAATACGATTATAGCAATATCCATTTTGGTTTAGATTGTTGGAGAAATAAGGCTGCTAGAGAAGCTCTTGTGGAGTTGACATTGAGATTAAGGAGTTATATATTTCAAGGGTTATTCCAAAAAGATAGTCAACCCAGTCCATTTCTTGCACCGAGCCCTGTCGGGAGTGCTTCAAATTTGGAAGCAGCTTCTAGCAATAACCCAACGTCTACTGTTACGTCCAGTCAAATCACAGCAGCACCGGTTCCAGCAAAGGTAACCGAGCTTAATCCATCCCGTTTATCTGTATGAGTTTCATTAAGTTAAAAGAAAAAAATATTTGGTTCAGTTACCCAACCGACTTCCACAGAACTACTCATTTTGACCCGTTACCCAACCTACGCATAACACCTGTTTAGCCCCCTAAAAAAGTTGGCATACGTCTTCATTCTTCTGTTATATGTTTTGGAGCACGATTACTCATTTTCTACTTATTCTTTTTATGCAGAATAATGGGGGATCCAACAATGAAGCTGTAAATCAAACTGATAGCGGTATTGTGAAGATGCACCAACACCAAGTGCAATAAACAGGTAGTGGTTTTTTTTTGTTTTTTTTTGCTAATTATGTACATTACACACATAATATATATTTATGACTTTACATACCAATATTATCTCTCCTTTTTAGGATTGCTGTGCCACTGGTTACTAGGAGTATACTAGAAGTTGTCATACCAGAGTACGCGGTCCCTAAGCTGATAACAAAGTCAAGAAATAAGCTTGCTCAGATCAGTGAAGTAAGCCTACCTTCAAACTTCAAATTTATACAAAAAGGGGTCGTTTTGTGTTTTTTTTTTTTTTTTAATCTCTTAGTGGGTCAATGGGTTAAAGTAAAAGAGTATACTAAAAAAAGAAATGGGGCAAAAAGTTTGAATCCGGTCCCAAACATATTTGAATGCATAAAACCTTGTAACGTATTTCCAAATTACAAATGAGGTGCTTGCGGGTCAGGTCGATCAAACCCAAGCTGAACCTGTTTGGCTTGATACCCAACCCGTCCAATTCCCACTACTGAATTTATGCTTTACTGTTTTGGTATTGTTAATGATATGTCTTTTGACTTTTATGTTATCATTAATTGAATTGCAAACAAACAAGCTTTCGGGAGCCAATGTTAAATTGGTGGATACAAGCCCAGAAGCAACCGAGCATATCATCCAAATATCTGGTACCCAAGAGCAAGCTGAAAGAGCCCAGAGTTTGCTCCAAGGATTTATTTGAGCAGTACGTATCGTTCTTCCTATTTCTTTATGTATATAATATGTGTGTGTGTGTGCATGTTTTTGTATATATTATTTATGCAACATGGGGGGTTGGATAAGCGGTCCAAACGGACAATTCTTTTATTATGTCTAAACAGGACAGTTTCAGTTTGGGCCAACTGGTAATAATTTTAATAAATAGTTAGTGTGTAATTATGGCTCCAAATCTTTACTGTCTAATATAAATCTGACTTTATTGAATAAAACGATTTAGGGGGTTGCATGCATTAAAGAAACAGAGCGTAGGCTTGACCTAAGCTTGGTTCGCTTGTTTAGCATATATTTAACTCTTCTATTTACATAACTACATAATCATATTTGTGTGTGTGTATATATGTATAAACACACATACACAATTTAGGCCGTCGAACCTAAACGAGCTTGTTATATAAAGCTCAAGCTCGTTTATTAACTGAGCTTCAGTTTAGGCTCAACTAGTTTAAGCCCAGCTCGATTTGAGCATATAGCGAGCCTATATGGAGTCGCTCACAAGCGGCTCAACTTGTTTTAATTCCCATGTTTCAGTTGTCCAACCCGCATATGAGGGTTTTGATTTTATCCGTTGGAGATTAAACAAAACTCTACATGACCTGACCCGACCCGACCCGACCCATGCATACATCTCTTATCCAACTTGTATTTTTTGATAATTATTTAATTGTTTTATCTTGTAGCCCAAGAAGATGGCCCTTAAAAACATCAAAAGGAGTCTTATATGTGGAGTTTGCAACATGTAATAGTCCCAAACAATGAGGGATAAAAGTACTAAACTAGGTACATGAGTTAGTGTTATAGTTACAAAGTGAGCACCATAGTTGTAATTTTCATGTTGTACTAATGTTCATGCATGATTGTGTTGCTGCTTTAAAAAAAAAGTTGTGCTTGATGCATCATTGAGTTATTTTTTGAGTTCTTGAACATGATTTGTTCCGAGTGGCCCATAAGCCTTTTCTCCCTCCTCTACATGTTAAATTAAATCCATGTTTCTGTTTTAGTTTGTCATAAAATTCGTTTTGATGGTTTCTGGTCAAACCATGAATCAAACCGTTAACAATAGTTTTAAACCACTATAAACCAAATCTAATCATTACATTTGGTTTTGGATTTGTTCAAAATTCCTAAGCTAACTGAATATTTTTTTTTCTTAAAGAAAAACTAATTTCTGTTTTTGAATGATTTCAAACCGAACCATGAATGCCTTGACAATTTTACCGTAAACAACACTAAATTATAATACGTGTGTTGACACCGTGCTGGTACCCTAACGAGACTAACCAATTCCGATTGTACATTTTCGTTTTCTTTGATTTTGATCGATGTAATACGCGTCATATCTTTTTAGGCGTATCATGACCTTTTTGTTTGGTTAGTATCGTGAGTGCCTATACCGCAATGAACAAATAGATACCGTCCAAATTCTCAAATGATTAACATGAAACGTAAATCAACTTGAATTTATAACAAGATGTTATAAGAATATACACTTAAAACTTGAGGGGCAAATTGACATTTTAAAATGTGTTTAGAAAACTAAGGTGTAATCGTCAATAATAAAAGATGAAGGAGTGAGGTACACAATAGGCGAAAAGATTAAAATGATAGCTACCATAGCTAAGGCCTTCATATAGCACTAGCGGGTTGTCCCTCGCGATGCGGTATTTGTCATTAAGACTCTTTTGGTGTAGGTTCGTGTCGGGTATTCGTGTTCATGTCTGAAATTGCTAGCCCTGGTTGTGGCTAGGGGTGAGCCACAACTTGAACCTATAATATTGTGCCAAGTAGGCGCTCACGTGTTACTAGTTCGCGACCGCTACCTGCTCACTTGATCCTGTTGTGGCTCAAGGTGAGCGGGTCACTAAAACTTATAGCAGTAATGGATTTAAATAATCCCAAATATTGACTATTGGTCAATAGCAGTCCCAACTACGAAAATAACCACTAGCGGTCTCAACTTTCAGATATTTTGCTCTCAATGGACCCCCTGTTAACTCACACTAATGCCGTTAGCTGAAACTCACAATTCTAAGCAATTATTCACGGGATTTGAAAGAGGGAATCGAAACGATGATATTGGTATGTTCAATTGCAGAAATAAGCATGGTTCGTTGGTTGTAGGTTGATGTTCTCCTCAGATGGGATGACCGAAACCGACGATTAAACCATTGAACCATGCTCATTTATGCAATTGAACATACCAAAATCATCGTCTCAATTCCCTCTTTCAAACACGAGTGAAAAATCACCCAGAATTGTGAGTTTCAGCCAACGACGTTAGTGTGAGTTAACGGGGGGACCATTGAGAGCAAAATGTCTGAAAGTTGAGACCGCTAGTGATTATTTTCGTAGTTGGGACTGTTATTGGTCAATAGTTGGGATTATTTAAATCCATTACTCCTATAAGTTTTAGTGACCCGCTCACCTTGAGCCACAACAGGATCAAGTGAGCAGGTAGCGGTCGCGAACTAGTGACACGTGAGCGCCTATTTGGCACAATATTATAGGATCAAGTTGTGGCTCACCCCTAGCCACAACTAGGGCTAGCAATTTCAGACATGAACACGAATACCCGACACGAACCTACACGATTTTAACAGGTACAGGTATGACCTTAACAGGTTTCGTGTTCTAAACAGGTAGACACGAAATCATCATCATCATCATCATCATACTCAGTTAATCCCACCTATAGCAAAGCTAAGGTAGGGTCTGAGGAGGGTATGATGTAGACAGCCTTACCTTTACCCCTAAGAATAGAGAGGCTGCTTTCAGTGAGACCCCCCGCTCGATGTGGTTTTGTATCAAGCCTTGGACATAAGGCACAGAACACTTAGCAATCGGGACAAACCCGATCGGTGCGTGTACCCCTTTGTCTTTTGGCTATCAACGCCACCACATGATGCATGATTAACCGTCTGTCGTTTATAACGTTATTTTCACGAAATTAGTAAAATAATGTTAAAACTAGTGCAACTTTACTTTTGCCCCCCCCCCCCCCGAGGGCCACACATATATACATTATATGCGCACACCGTAAGTGGGGCGTAAGGTAGACACGAAATATACCTGTTAATTTTCGTGTCTAAACAGGTTAAATACTTGTTTACCTGTTTAGTATCCGATAAAACATGTTACGGATTTTTTTTTAAAAAAAATATAAGTTGTGGGGGTGGAGTATTAGAGTTATACGTTTTTATAGGTTGAATTCTACCTTTTTAATGCTTGATGGTACCCATTTAACGTGTCGGATTTGGAAAACATGTTCGTGTATTATCGTATTAACCTGGTATATAGATGTATTTTCGTGTCTTATCGTGTTAACTTGGTATAAACTGGTATTATCGTGTCTTATCGTGTAAACCAGGTATAAACAGGTTCGTGTCCAGGTTTTGAAAAAAGTACACAATAAGTTATCGTGTCGTGTTCGGGTATACATGTTTCGTGTTCGTGTTTTAACAGGTTCGTGTCTTAACATGTCGGGTATACACGATTTGCCAACCTTAGCCACAACATATGGTCTTTAAAAAAACAAGAAGTTAACTAATAAATTGAATTTTAGAATTTTGTTAAAAGGTATTATGCCGGTGGCAGCTGCCGTCAGAAGAGTGGATAGGGCGGTGATTGGTGGTGGGAAGGAGGAGATCCTTCCAACAAGCCACCAACAACCATCGTTGGGAAAACGAGAATTTGTCATCATTGCTGTGAAAACCACATGTGTGTGTGACGGCTTTAAATACTCAATTACAAATCTTTTAATTATAGCTTACGTATTTATTATTATTTTTAATTACATACTTAACATCAACCCTCCAACAAATATATTAATCCAATTGGGTCTCGGTGATTGTGGCCTCGGTTTGGCGCATATGGGAAGCTAGAAATAAAATGGTGTTCGATGGGCGCTATGTTCCGGTGAGAGCCTCAGTCAAGTTGATTAAAGAAGATAGCTTTCTTTGGATCAAGCATAGGAGGGATTCGGCCAATATTTCTTGGGATGACTGGAAGAAGTTCGATGTCTTGTGTCTTTTGTAATCTTGGGGTTTCTCCCTAGTTTGTTTTCTGCTCGTGTTTTTTTTTTTCGTTGTATGTTTTCCTTCCAGTTTCTTGCTGGGCCTATATATTTATATATATAGTTTTTGGCCGTTCAAAAAAAATATATATATATTAATCCAATTACTTTTCTACTATAATAAACTATACACATGTGTATATATACGTATTTATTATTATTTTTAATTATAAATCACAACGGGCGGTGTTACCTGAGGGGGAAACCCCCACGTCACCCCACGGATCACCCTCACCGAATCACACCCTTTAGTCTTATTAAAAATGAATATTGGATTTAAATAACTCCAACTATCAGTCATTGGCCGTCACCATTCCTAAATTTAAAAATCATTGTTGAGGGCTATCTATTTTCTTTCGGTGTTCTAATGGCTGATAGTTGGGATTATTAAAATCTAATATTTCAATTAAAAAAAATTAAGGACTAAGTAACTAATTTATTTCATTTACCACCTTTTAGCTCAAAACTACATAGGTTTTTCTTGTATTGTAAGAACCCTTTTTCGGTATGGACATGTCATGTTTAAATGTGTTAACGATATTGTATAACACAAAACGTTGGCAAGAATAAATATAATATTTCTTACAATTAAGTGTAAAAACAAATAATTAACTAACATAATGATGAAGAAGTTTAATAATGAGTTAATTGGAAAATGTTACTATACTCCTTCCCTATTTATTACGCACGTAACTCCCGTAACCGTAGGCACATTTCCCACCCTTTAATAATCATATATATATAAACTATAAACCAATCACATTAACAACCCACTCTTCATTTTTCCCTCAAACATGGATCAACACACAAACCATCAAAACTCTTTAACATACCTTGATGATCAGTTGTTCTACTACTTTGATCAAGATGATACCCAACTTTATAGGTAGAAATATACACTACAACTTATGTGATCAAAATATCAAATGTACATGGGCAAGTTGCATTTGAATTTGAATTTAGAGTTTAGTAACATTTTTAACTTTTTTTTTTTATCTTGTTATTTTGTAGAAATGATGACACATGCGACCGGTTCGACTCATCCAACCAGCAGTTTTTCAACCTGCTAGATATGAACGAAGTTTTACCACTTAAACAAGATCATCAGTCTTCCTTTTCTGAATTGGAATTTCCATATTTTGATCCCATTGATGAATTTTTGAACTTGTGGGATTGTTGGGACAATGGTGATCACTTGCCAATGCTTACTTGCAATGATGACCATAGTGTTGAGTGTCATGGTATTGTGAGTAGTGCTTCTGCCGATCAAGGTGGGAGGAATGGGCGATGGCGGTCGAGGCCTCTGGAGTTGGAAGAGATAGAGAAGCATTTTGAGTTGCCGATAGCCGCGGCAGCCAAGAAACTAGGGGTGGGGTTAACTATGCTTAAAAAAAGATGCAGAGAGCTTAACATAAAGAGATGGCCTCATAGAAAAATTAAGAGCATGAAAGCTCTTATTCAAAATGTGAAGGTATGTATATCCCTATACTAGTCTTCTTGGTACATAGTTCATGCATGCAATTAGTGAACAAGTGTGTATATGGGTTGAAGGGCTAAATTGGTATTTTACATTTAAAATAATGAGCATGTATGGATGATAGTTATGGAAATCACAGGAATAGCAATGCTCACTAGTCACTACATATTATGCACTTGAAAAAAGTAACAATTTGAATGTTAAAAGACTTGTAGTAATATAAAACTCAATCTATACTATACAACTAGACAATTTGATACAAAAACTTTTGTCATTTCCTTGAAAATCCTACCAATTTTGTGCCTATTAGGCATTAGCAAAAAAGTACTATCACTTTTATATTAATTCGATATAGACGCGAAAGTATATTATCACTCTTGTATGATCACTTGGTGCAAATGTTGTCACATGTCATGGAATATGTACAATTGTCATTGATATTTTTTGAAAGAAAGTCTATATATGCATGGTATACATTCGGTTAAATGTATGTTTTCGTAATTTCTATGATTTTTTATTGTGATAAGCTAGGATATGGGATTGAATGAGGAAATGGAGATGTTAGAAGAGCAAAAGAGGATGCTTATGAAGGTGCCAGAAATGGAACTCCCACAAAGAACAAAGAAGCTAAGGCAAGCTTGCTTCAAGGCTAGCTACAAGAAGAGAAAAATTGATTTCCCTCATTATCCTTAATTTCCCTTTTAGTCATTTGCTATGACATGTTTAACTACTGATCATCCCCTCTAACTCTCAGTTAACCGTCCTTTTTGTAATTAATCAAGGGGTAGGTTAGTCCTTTTGAAACAATTAGTGCAATTTGAAGTTCATTGTAGGTGTGTTTGGTCATTCTCTTTGTTAATTTCCTTTTATCAACTTGACCTCAAGTGGCATGTTCTCTAGTTTTTATAAAACAGGTGATCTTTGATGCCCGATTTTTTTTTAAAGTTCTTGATTTGATAACCAGGACTATTTGATGATTATACAAGTTGTTTTTAAACATATTACATAGTCAAGACTCAAGACCCTTTGGTTCTCAATACCTTTAAGTCTTGTTGTCCAGAAAAAATGTATGTTTAAATCGTATTTTGCGCATTACGAATCTCCTAATGATATAGGTATATGGTTATTGACTCATTGAGGATATTGTAGAGAGATTAATATAAATAATTCCATATTCTAAATAATTTGAAGTATTATTGATTGCATTTCATTATGTTTTGGTTAATATAAGATTTGGATGAGGTTTTTCAATCCAATTATATTAAAATATCCAACATATAATTAATAAGCGAATAATAACATTAGATTTATAACTACGTAACATATGTATATATGATTACATAATGTTATATTAAGAGAATCAACATTTTTTTAAGTTTTTTTTATCTGCCACCAACGACAGACCTATGATTTGTTTTCTGAAAGTGTGTGTGTGTGCGGGGGGGGGGGGGGGGGGGTGGGGACGGACAGTTTAACCAAACTTTTAAAGAGGCGGTCGAAAAGTTTGCCTACAAGTTACACTAATTTTTATTTTATTTTAAGGGGGCGCCCACCCATCTTGGCTACTATGTGGGCCCGCCAATGTTTCCGTTATTTAACAATCGGATAAGTGTTCTTCTATAAAAAACTTATCATTTTGCAAAAGTAAGGTTTCATAACTGATTGAAGCTTAAAGGTTACACAAACATTAAAAGCCCTTGTGTCTAGTTTTCACAATATATGAAACAGACAAATAACAATAATATCATACATAACTGACCAACCTCACTCCTAACATATATATGCACCCTTGTATATTATATATGCACCAATACATAACTCAATTTTGATAAGTATCATGATTCTGAAGATCATGTAATGAGTTAGACAAACTATCAAACCTTATTTATAATCTTCTTGATCTCCATGGCATTGCTTGCTTGAGGTTTCCATACATGTTCGCCTGTCAGTTTGAACAATCATCAACGAATTTATATAGTAGTGGAGATAATTAACTCAATTAGATATTAGGGAGCCATTAAGATATTTTTTTTTCCCCAAATTAAGTTACAATATCATTATATAGACATGTTTGTACAAGTGTACAACGTCTAGTGAAGAGAGTTTCATTGCTAAGTTCTTTTATGCTTTAACATTTTTGTGCGTGACTTCCCACCTTTTAGTAGAGAGGAAATGAATTGGGAGTGGGTGGTTTTATTTAAATCTCAATCAAGGTACTTAAGACTTTTAGCTTTAGACTTCAAATTGAATGTAGCCAACTGGCTAAAATTGAATTTTTTAGACTTTTAGCTTTAGATTTTAATAACCAACTAGTATTTAAGACTCTTGTTTTGTGGTGAGAGTGTTAAATTGAACGAAAAGTAGATGCAAAAACTTTAAATCATGCACGTCCGTTACAACATGTTAACGTACTAGAAGTATAATCATACATCTATATATATGTACAATAAGAAAAATTGATATAGCAACAAATATTTATTTAATAAGAGTAAAGATTTTGTACAAAGTGATTTTTTGGTAAGAGCTGTAAGAATCAAAGGAGGTATTTTTTTTTTTATTTTTTTTTTCGAATTTTTTTCCCATATTGTTAATCATGTGTTATAGTATTGAAAACTAAAAAAAATAAAAAACAAATTTTGGTGTAGAGTAATTACGTGTAGAGTAATTACATAATTACTCTAGTGTAAACCAATGTATTTACTTTAATGACGTAATTACACTAAAAAAAATTTTAAATTTTTTTTTGTATTATTCATCTAGAAAGTATGTTTAAGCACATGGAAAAAAAAAATCTAAAAAATAAAATAAAATAAAATTTTTTTACCCCCTTTGATTCTCACAGTTCTTACTAAAAAAACACTTTGTATTTGATCTTTACTCTATTTAATAAAATGTAAAAAAGATAATATAACATATATAGTTTTTTAACATTTAATCATTAATGTAGTCATGCTATTGAATAAAAAACCAACCAATGTTACTAAAGCCGAAAGGACTACCGGTCCAGTTAGAGGACTAGTTCTTACTTCTTTCTATAGTTCAGTTTATATGGATTGGAATATTAAATTGTTAAGCATACCCATATCATAATTCATAAAGGAGGTTCATCACTAGGACCTAGTATGAATTGAACTAAACCAAAAATTTTAAACTATACGTACCAAGAAGCTAGAAGTAGAGCCACTATCAAAGATGAAGCTATTTCTCCTTGCAACTTTTCCGATCTTACTACTTGAACCAAATGAACCACCACTGCCAATATCCCTAAAACTATCCCACCTCCATGAGCAAAACCGAATCGACGGTGATCTATCCCCTCTACCGTCGCCAATGTCCCTGTCCTTGTCCCATCTCCATGACTGGAACTTAACCGGTGAACTCTCCTTGCTCATTAACTTTCTCAAAGGCATCCTAACCTTTCCTTTAGTTTTACTACCAATCGCAGCCTTCTCCGACGACTCTAATGGTAAGTTAGAAGCGTACGCGCCTTCGTATGGCCCGCCTAACACGGTGGTGGGAGATGGTATGATCTCTATTCCAACATTGTTGTTCCCTACAACAAAGACATGGATTTTACACTTCTATTATCTCCACACTCACACTTAAATGCATATGTTTTTTTTTTCGTAATTGGACTTGTGACAAATACGTTGTTTATCAGTTCACTGGTTGGACCGGTTTTAAAAAAATCGGATTAAATCATGAATAATTTAAATATACATGTGCATACACATATGTAGATATTCATACATAGCTAATTAAAACAAAATATTGAACTACTTTATCTTTTGATACGTATTTTCAATATTAATAAATGATAATGATGGGAGAACCTAATATAGTAGATGAGTTAGTGTATGAGATTTTAGAAAAAAAAAATTGCATATGTTTTTTTTTAAATCTGGTACTTGCAACAACCAATCTTGTTCGTAGGCTAAACCGGTTTGGCACCATAAACTGAACCCTTTTAGAATTCCAATCACCCGTTTAATGGGAGGGAATTCTCGTCAAACTGACTAGTCTGATCCAGTTATGAAAACATTGTTTTTTATACAATATTCACACTTATAAACGTTCAAACTTTTTGCATATATACAAGTATAAAGCCAATAAATTCTTTGTACATGTATTTATAGAATAAAGAAGTTCACATTTTTAAGTAAAGAAATATAATATTTAGTCATAAATAAAAATAAAGTGTGCATATATATATATAAAGAGAGATCCACTAATTACCTAATTTGTCACGGTGGTTGTCTATGTTATTAGCAGGACTGAAGTTGGCTAGTCTAGGAGGGAGGCCCAAGGACCTGACTGTTTTCGACTTGGGTGGATCGTCGGAGGCGATTGATCTCGGTTTTCCAGGAGCTTCCTCCCATAGGAATGGGATGGCAGCCACGGTGTTTGATGGCGGAGTAAGGCCGTCGGGTAGCGGTTCAAAGGAAGTGAAAAGAGTGCGAGTTTAGGAGGTGTATACGCGGGTTGTTTGGATTCAGGCAACGGGATATCCATTTGTTGTGAAAAGGAATGTATGTATGTATGTTGGTTGAGGTAGTACTAGTAGGGGTTGGCATATAGTATATATGGTTTGTATGAGGGGTGGGGGTCGTATTCAATGGTGAACGCTCCTACACCTTCAACTTCACGAGATTAGAATAACATCATTCATAGATTTACAATACAAAAAAATAAATAAATAAATAAATAAAGCTTTACATTCTATTGCTTAAATGAGTACAATTTTAAAAGAGGAGCAATTTAGAGGCCAACATGTTACATCAATGTCTATACATAGCATTTTTTACATTACTCAATAATATCTATGGAAAAAACACGAGTAATTTCATATGTATATCATTACATTTTATTAAAGCAATTACCCAGTCTTAATAAGTTAATATCCACTCTTTGCACAAAAAGTTACAAATTACAATCTCCGTAATAAGTAGTTTGATTACATGATACAGATAAATGTATCTACCATCACACATATTTAAAAAAAAATTGTATATAATAGTAAATATTTAGTAATAAAAATGTATAAAAACTAACTGCTTCAAATATCTAAATAAGTGGCAGGGAGTTAACTGGGTCTAACTGGCAAAGCCATTGGAGTTAAAGATGTTGCTCTTCTTGAGGTCAAAGGTTCAAGTCCTGTTAAAGACGAATTTGATGTAATTAAAACCGTTAAAAATGTAAATGTAAATGTAAATGGTTTTTATCGTGTGAACTATAAAAAGCGAAGGGAAAACCCATGTGGTGGCAATTTCATGGTTACTTGAAATAGAGTAGTTAGTTATTACACCACGACAACTTATCAACTAGCGTAATTATACTACACTATGACAACTTATCAATTAGCGTAATCAGTGGCGGATTCACTTGATGAGTACGGTGGGCCTGTGCCCACCGTCCGGCCGAGACTATGTGTGTTTATATATAACGTTTTTTTTTCTGTTTTTTTACTGCAAGTTAAGGATTTGTAGAGGCGGCAAGCCCTGGTAAGGAGGAGTCAAACTAAAACAGAGGGTTTAGAGGTAGAAGATGACTCAAAAGCAAAGTTTATATTTTAATACTCCATTTTTAATGAAAAATCGTACAAAAGCGAAGGACTTTATAAGGCATACGTGACATACTGATAGTTAGTACACATTAATCAATTTTTAATGGTATTTTGTTTATTTAAAATAATAAATTCTTATTTAGTGTTATTTTTTTTTTCACTTTAACTTTTCTTATTATTTAGTTTATTGTTTTTATTCTTTACAAGTTTTTTATTCTTAAGTAGATATATGTTTTTAGAGAATCAAGTTATCATATATAGTGTAACAAAAATAAGAAGAGTGAGAATAATACAAAAAACACAATAGATTACGAAATAGAACACAATGAGCCACAAAATATAACACAATGATGAAAAAAAAAGGCATAATGAATCGCAAAAAATGCCACAATGATGAAAATAAGAAAAATACACAATGCTACATAAAATAAACAGAAGATAAAAAAGCAAAAAGCTAAACCTAGATCGTAAGCTTCGATGAGACAATTCCAATGCTACTTGAATGAGTTCAATCGGGGTCTGTTTGATACCTTTCCTACGACTCTTGTTATCCGTTTATCATTAAGTGGATATAAGTATGAATTAGTTTTACCAGCCCATTTTGACCCGTATTCTCTAACCTAACTAATTTGTGCCCCCGTTAAAAAAACTTCTGGATCGCCACTGAGCGTAATTATAATTGCGTTACATGTTACAAGTCGCGTAATTATTATTACGTTAGTTGAAATTTTATGTAGCATAATTACGCTATTTTTAGCACCATTGACATGTTAACTTTCATACACATACATACATGTGAGTGTGTTGTATGTGTATGTAACACAGGCAGATCAAGTGCTACAATTACTTTGATTGATTCAAAGGGCACCAAACTATGGCATGGTCCACCTTCTGTTGGTTCAACCGGATATCTTAATTGCCATATGAATAGCATTTCCTCCTTACCATGTGGAAGGATGCTACTTCATTGATTTTGAGTCGATGCCATCTTAACTCACCATTAACTTACTTGTTTTTCTTTAGTACATCAAAGCTTATCAATTCAAATATAAAATGTGTATATTATTAAAACAATAATCTAAATACCTTAATCAAACAACTTATAATATCGTAAAGATTAAATGCCTATTAGTATACGTCGACTCATGCAACCATTTTATTTAGCCTCGTTTATTTTATATAGTGAGAATGCTCGTGTATTGCCACGTGTACTTATATTTTTTTGGTGCATGTTGCGTGATGAAGTGGCGCAAGATATAGGGGGCAGGGAGTCGCCCGACCACCCCCCCCCCCTCTCCTGAATTTTCACTCGGAAGTTTCAATTAGATAGCATCCGTATAGAGTTATTTTGGTATATACAGTTTCGACCCTCGATTGTAATATATATACACACACACACACACACACACACACACACTTCCGACCCCCAGTCCAAATTCTCAAGCTTCTCCACTGGCGTGACGGGTTTCACATAATTTATTTTTAATACTAATTTGCTAAGACAACTAATATATCAATTACAGAGAGTAAAATAGTATAAAGCAAAGAACTGACATTAAAAACGACAATATAAAAGATGGTATACAACATTATGGACATGCATTGCAGGTTGCTACCTCTATGAAAACCGAAATATCTCATGTACAACAAATGTTAGAACCTAATTTTGAAGAGGATTGCTTAAGTTATATATCTAACTTGCATAATCACAAAACAAAAAATAGATGACCCTGCATCACTATATCTTCTCGAATCGCTTGAAACAGATAGGCAATCGTTGTCCTATCTTTTTTGACATCTACTTTTGCTCCTTTTGTGGGTTCCATTACTTTCTAAAAGTTGTTGGCATTCAATATTGTCTTTACACGAACAACCCAAATCGTGTAATTTGTAGATGTTAACATTAGGGTTTGGAGACTTAATGTGAGGGTGTTCTGGTCAATGTGTTTATAGAAAAACAACGTGTAATACCTTCCTCTTCTTTGTTGGTATGTCAAGGCCATTTAAGTTTTGCAGTCAACTCCCAATTTTGTCATTCAAATGGTCCATTGGAATGTTAAGCAATATGAATATTTGCAGCGATACTGAACTCACAATCGGACACTGAATCAAGGCATGGTCCACATCTTAGTCCGATAAGCTGCACAATTTACATGTTGCTAAAGTGAGTGCAATACCTTTTCTTGCCAATTGCCGACGCCATTAGGATTTTGTGTTCTGAAGCCTTCCAAGCAAAACATATTGGTTTTTGTAGTTGCAATTTTGTTCCATACAAAGCTGTTAGTAGGGATGTTTATGTCAATTTGTGTCGCTAGCTCCATCCTCACTTTCTTTATGGTAAAACCTGAATTCACATCATCTTTCCACTGGCACTGTTCACTTCTGACCTCTATTTGCTGTTGTGAAAGTGCCAAAATATATAGCAAAGGAAATCGGTTTCTAAAAGGACCTTCATTCATCCAAACATAGTTTTGTTCCTGAGCCCACATTACTTGATAAGCTTCTATATGCATCAATTTCTTTCTTGTTGAATTCTTTATCAATTCTAGCAATAGACTTCCATACTCTAGAACGTGATTTTTTTTAACTAAGATGGACGACACTGATCTACTATTATGATGAATGATTTAATTACCTCAACCAAAAGTTGCTTTGGTTCCGGTTTTAGATGCCCGCCACTTCTACAATAACAGCAAATTGAGTTCTCGAATACCTCTTACACCAAGACCCCCCCCCCCCCCCCGAAGTTTTTAACATCCTCCTTGCCCACGTTATTAAAAGATTTAGATTTTTTTTATGATTAAAGCATTTTTTATATAAGACTGTAAGGATTGGACATAAAAACCTCTTAGATGCATGTTGTTTGTATTGTATAGGTTCCTCTTAAATGCATGTTGTGTGTATTGTATAGGTTGTTCTGTGGATACAAGCTTTAATGTAATATAGTCATATATACCATCTATAAACGAGTGTTACAATCCTTTTGATCCAATACTCTTGATTTATTAGGTTGAGGGATAGTGTAAGGAAGATCCTAAGGGTCTAGCCCTTAGGTTAGCAAACTGAAAGATATTTTTTCTTTTAAAGCAAACTGAAAGATGTATCAATAGGTTTCTAGCCTACTGACATGCCTCCTAGTCATATTGACATAAATAGTGAAATTTGTTGTAAAAGGATATTCACCAAAACTCCCACATTGCCCGAATCATACCCTCGTGGGTTCGAACCCCTCCTTGTTTGGTTGAACCGGCCCTCGGGATTTTTTTGTTCGAAACATTGTTTTGTTTATCAATGGCTAGAGTTGGTGAGTATAGGTTTTGATTTTGAGAGTTAGAGTGAAGGATATGGTTAGTTTTGGTTAATACATACAGGTTTTAAATAAAATAATTTAAATAAAAAATATGACCATTGGATGCTTTTTGATTGTTGCCAACACTCAAAATTATATGAAATTTAACAATTGCATTTCAACTACTTTTTACTAATGTGGTAATTTTTGGACCTTTGCCGAGAAGGTGGTGACGGTGCTGTCGCGTAACAACTCTAGCCTAAAAATTAGTTTTTGCCTCTTAGATAAACATCGAATGACCCCACCTTTATGGTGGATTGGCATGAAAAGTGAAGAATAGGACTTAAGACTGAAAGGTTTCAGGTTCGGTTCCTGATCCCCGCCCGGATTTGCTGATTATTCACTGTCATGCCAACGCTACTTGCGAACGGACATTTAAGACGTGTCTTCACACGGAGCATAGGCCGTTCGAAAAACAACAAATCTTGGTTTTTTTCTTTTTTTTCTTGTAAATTTATAAACCTACGTCATAAAGAAGCCCTATTATGTGACTGATTACTAACCCTCGTCTTCCTCGGCCGTTTAACACTCTGAACTCAATAACAGGTAAAACCTAAACCTCTCTTTGTATCTGGGTTTTATGATTCTGTATTGTTACTCTATCAATTTATTATGATTTATGTGCACACACATACACCCATTTATTATTATTATTATTATTATTATTATATTATTATTATTATTATTATTATTATTATTATTATTATTATTATTATTATTATTATTATTATTATTATTATTATTATTATTATTATTATTATTATTATTATTATTATTATTTATTATTATTATTATTATTATTATTAGTATTATTATTATTATTATTATTATTATTATTATTATTATTATTATTATTATTATTATTATATTATATTATTATTAGGCTGTAGTTTCAGTATTGAACATATATTGATTGATTAACCATTTTGCCCCATTTTTCTTTTAAAAGTTTCTTACTTTTTAAACAAATGGGTTCTAATTATTTGGATTACATGACTAGAAATTATGTCTTAACTGTTTTGTATTGAATCAGCTTGTTATTATTATTAGATGTTTAGTTTTGTTCAAAGGTATTGCAAGTTCTCCGAAGTTTTATAAGTCTAATTCAATTCTTGCGTTAGCGGCTGCGCTTTGTTGATTTTGTTTTCTTGTTGACAATTGAAGCCCTAATGCCAAATTTTGCAAAGGATATTTCATATGAGTTTTAGAGCTAGGCTGAATTCGATATTGCGTATTGTTCGTTTGAATGTTTGCAGTTTGTTGTTGATTTTCAGTGCTTCATTGCGAGTCGATGTTTCATAGATATTCGATTTCTTTACATTGATAACATAAGTGGTATTGTTTTTTTTTATTGAATTCATGCTCATTTCAGACAGGTAGATAATGGGATGGAAAGCAGCTCAGAAACTCATACATCACTGGAAGATTTTGAGAGGAGATAATGTAAAAACATTATATATATATATATCCTTCTTTCACAATAAACCGTTGTGCGCTGAAAACTAACGAGTGTTTAAATAAATCGTTTGTTGCAGGTGATGATAATTAGGGGAAAAGATAGGGGTGAAACTGGCACTATCAAACGTGTCATTCGCTCTCAGAATCGTGTTATTGTTGAGGGAAAGACTGGTGATTATCTCTTAAAGTCTTAATCCATCTATATCGTTTTTTTAATAGATGTGTGACGTTTAATGTAATATGAATTTATTTCATTTGCACTTTCTTTGGATCAAACATATTTGCAGGTAAAGAAACATATAAAGCAAGGGCAAGGCCATGAAGGCGGGATCTTTACGGTAGAAGCCCCTCTTCATGTTTCAAATGTTCAAATTTGTTGATCCAGTTACAGGGTATGCATACTTTAGTGAGATAAGGTTTAATTTTTCATTGCATTAATGTTGCCGTGAGACTATGAAACCAACCAAATTTCAAATGGTTTGGTTACAATGATGAAAAAACGGTACTAACGGTTTGGGTCATGGTTTAACAAGAAAACCGTCACACAAGACCGTGAATGGTGGACACTCTTAGTTTTAACCGTTGGTTCAATAAGATTATTGCTTTTTTTTACAGGCAGCCTTGTAAGGTTGGAATAAGGTATCAAGAAGATGGTACTAAAGTAAGAGTTTCAAGAGGCATAGGAGCATCGGGGTCGATTATTCAACGTCCTGAGATTTTGAAAATTAGGACTACTTCCACGCCCAACAATAGGTATTTTTTTATTTATTGTATTTTTCTGAGGCAATTTGATCCATATACTATGAATGGGTGAATATGGATTGTGTTACGGTGAAAAAAAAAAAAAGAGAAATGAGCTAGTTGGAGAATGCGTCAAAGGGTTGCACGGGTCGAGAGTTGTTCAAAGTCTTTTTTTAATTATAGTTTCATACAACCTCCTAAATCTTCTTTCTTTTTTTTTTATATAAAAAAGATATAGTTGATTATTGTGATACTATTGTTTTTAACTCGTTATATTTTGAAGTTCACATCTATGAGAAATTGTTTGCAGACCAGATGGGTTTGGTCTGCCCGTATAAAAAGACCTATTAAACGGGTTGAAATACATATGAAATGTATTTTTTTGATGCATATGACCTTCTAATCAGTTGTATTTAGTACAATAATAATATGTTTTTACTTTTTAACTTTTCTGGAATCATATTTATCTCATTAGATCTTGCAGACAGTTTTTAAAACATGGACAAAAAAATTTCTGGCAATTATCCAATCTTGCCACCACTATCACAAGTCCATAAGAAAACAATACAAACTTACCTAGTAAAATCCCACTCATAGCAAAAGCTAGTTGTAGGGTAATGGGAGGGTGCGACAAAGGTAGACTTCCATCTATCCTAGGTGATAGAAAGGCTGATCCCATTGAGATTTCGGCTAAAAAAAACCAGTGTTGCAGAAGGCGGCCTAGGCGGTGCCTAGGCGCTAGGCGGAACAAAAAATCGGAATTTAGCCCTAGTCGAGTTCCTGGGCGTTTTGGCCATTAGGCGGCAGTTAGGCGAAGCCTAGGCGGGCCTAGGCGGTGGTATTTTCTATTTTTTTTTATTAAATTTCTAAGTATTTCTATGTATTTCTTAGTATTATGTGTATATATCTAAGTATTGCTAAGTATTATGTGTATATATCTTAACATATTTTCAAAAAACACCTAAATTTGTGTATAATATATAAAATACGTAAAAAATACCAAAACGCCTAATTCCGCCTAATTTTCGCCTAGTCCCGACTAGTCCCTAGGCTGGACCTCACCGCCCGCCTAGCGCCTAGCGCCTTTTGCAACCATGAAAAAAACCCATTTATTGACATGTTTGGGGAGGGTGGGAGGAAACCTTTTCTTGACATGGTTTAAAAACGGTTGAGGCGCGCACCTCAAGGCGATTCGGTATGAAAATGAGTCTGAGGCAGCGTCTCAGGAGATTATTTTGGTACGTGCGCCTCATAGGGCTGAGGCGTTAAGGAAAGTGGCGCTCATGGGGTTTGGATGTTTGTTTTTTATGTTTTAGACTTTGTGTCAATTTCAAACATTCCATACCTCTTTTCAATGTGTATTTTTGATGAATATGATGATGAAATTAGTTAGTATTTTATTTTTTGTAAGATATATAATTTATATATATCTTATTTTTTTAATTACGCCTCGGTTGCCTTGAGGCTTACGTCTCGCGGTTCGTTTCCGTTCTTTTAAACTTTGAGCGTATACTTATATGAACACACATATTTTTGAGGACTCGGAAATCTCGATAATCATTTAAGTCCACTTTACTACAGCTAGACTTGTTATATGTTTTTGAGTTCATATTTATTCACGGGATATTAAATTAATATTGAGTTTGTGATTTTGCAAACAGCGGGGCCGAAGGATACTCCTATAGAGCTGGTGCAGGAGAAGACATATGATGCTTAAACTGGTAAGGGGATGCCAGATCTTTAGTTTAACCAATGAGGCAGGGCTTGTTTTTGTGTGAAAGTGAGCATGTTAGCAGACAAAGCATGTTTTAAGTAAACATTACTAATGAAATCATCATGCATGAACATGTTTGTTTATTTGTTTTGTTTTAGGCATGTCATAAGATGCATCATTTGATGTCACAATGTTCTTGTACAAACAATCAAACGACTTTTAACCACACAATAACCAGAAACCATAGAAATAACTTGTGGCTTTACTTTTTTTTAACCATGATCTTAAAACTCGTGGAACTAGTACAAATCAAAGTCAACGCTTAGCGTAAATGGTAGACACACCCAGATGGTTTCCCATAAAAAATAAAAAGACAAAAATACAACTTTCTTTCAACGTGTTATAAGGGTCTGTTTGGTATGGGGTAATGGAATGGATGAGGGAACGGAATGGACAAGGTAATGGAATGGATCATTACCATTCCATGTCTTGTTTGGTTGCCATGTGGGAATGAAACAAAACACATTACTTTGTATTGTTAGATAGGCAGGAAAAGACGATGGAATAAATCGGTGGTGAGTGGCTGTGGTTGGGTGGTGTGATGGTGATGGTGGGTGGTGATATGTGGCGGTAGCAGTGGTGGTGGTTGGGTGGCAACAGTGGTGGCGGGGGGGTGGCGGCAGCAGTGGTGGCGACGGTGGAGGTGGAGGCGGATGGCCATGATGGTGGGTGGGCGACGATGAGTAGGTTGGCGTGGTGGGGTGGTGGTTGGTGGCGGTGATGGTATGTGGCGGTATCATGGTGGTGGTGGCAACGACGGTGGTGGGTGGTGGCGAAGACGGTGATGGGTGGAGGTGGATGGGGCGGTGATGGTGGGTGGGTGACGGTGGTGGGTAGTTGTGGGTGGCGATGGTGGTAGATGGTGCGTGACGATGATGAGTCGTGGCGGTGGTGGGTGGTGGTTGGTGGCGGTGATGGTTGTGGCGGTATCATGGTGGTTGGGTGGGTGAAGGTAGTGGGTGGCGGCGACGACGATG
>JAUTDX010000432.1:0-105928 GCA_030844895.1 Ambrosia x helenae | reverse complement strand
ATTATGTTATTATCAGACACCTTATCTCGGTTCTAGTCAAGGGCATTATGAGGCTTGAATTTAGAAATGATGTTTTTTTTAACGGCTAAAAACTATATATATATATATATTATATATATATATATATATAGGTATAGTTCCTGTACAAAGTACATTTTTCGTACAAAGTGTGAGAAGTCTATATAGTCATTGTGTTTTAAAGTTTGGCTATAATGTTTTTGATTCCTTTTGTATTGATTTATATAGAAAAGCACCAAACGTTACAATTTAAAACACAATCAAATATATTTTAGACATTAAATTTAAAACACACCGATTACTTTCTTCGTAGGGTGTTTTAGATTGCATGTCGAGAATACATTAATTAGTATTTTAAATTGTTAATTTTTGTGTTTTTCTATATAATTACTATGCCAAAGGAACATAAAACATCATGCCTAAAATTTAAAACACAATGCCTATATAGACTTCTCACACTTTGTACGAAAAAATGCACTTTGTACAGGAACCTCACCCTATATATATATATATATATATATATATATATATATATATATATAGGGTAAGGATTCATAGAAAACCCTATATATTTGAGAAAACCTTGTAAACCCAATGTGAGCCATTGATCTACATCGATCAATGGTTAAGATTTAAAGATGGACATTTTGTATTAAATAATTGATATTATATTGATAAAAGGTACAAATAAGGGTAATAATGGAAATCAATGTTTCTCATGTCTCTTCTTTCTAATCAAGTCAGAGATCCCATCCATCATCTCTCTCCTCTCACCTATTTCTTCTCAAACCAATCTTAACCACTAGTTCTCTTTCTCCTCTCTCTTGTTCATATCATCAACAACATCATGAATCCTATATACTTCATCACCACAATTCCACAAACCAATAAAATGGTGTTAAAACCTCTAAGAAATGGCTTAATCGTCAAGTGTACTAGCACCTCTTGGACTAGATGCTTTCTGACCTGGAGCTGTGTGTTGGTGGTCACGACAGAGGAGTGACGTGAGAGAGAAATAGAAGGGAAGAGGGAGAGAGAGATAGGGGATGAGGGAATCGATAAAAACTTACTTCTATATCTGAACCCTTATTGTTGTAGATCTAAAAAAAATTGTTTCCTCTCACTAACCAACCCTCCATTACCAGCATCGGTGATGTAAGTAATTTGTATCATATTTTTTAGTAATTTGTATCATATTTGTATCAATATGGTAATTCATAAAAAGTAGTTGCCTTTTATGTATATGATGATCATGGAGTTTAATTTATAGTTGTTATAAGGGGTAACAGTGGTTTTTTGTTGTTACAGGGGTATTACATAATTTTGGGTTTTGTTATGGAGGGTACAGGGAGGTCTTGGGTAGTGTTTATACAGAATCAGTGGTTTGTTGTTACAGTAGTTGATGCAAAAAAGTGTTTTATTGTTTTTTTGTTAGTGTTCATACAATTTTGTGTGTTATGTAGATGATGATAGCCCGATGATGATATTTTGATATTTTGTGTCCATGGATTGGTGTGCTGATATAGTGGATAGACTAAAACATTGTTGATAGTGTTTGTTGCATGGGTTAATAATTTTGCTAACCTATGTTAATAATTTGCTAACCTGTGCCAATTTGTAGTTTGCTTAGTGAATGAACTAATGTTAGATTATGCTTATTAACATTTATTGATAAACATGGATTAATAATTTTGCTAACCTATGTTAATAATTTGCTAACCTGTGTCAATAATTTTGCTAACATGTTCCAATTTGTAGCTTGCATATGTTGATAGCGTTTGTTGCATGGGGCCTACGTGATGAAGCAAGTAGTTGAGGCTAATTTGTAAGTTATAGAGTTGTCCAGCATAATTATATTTTTGTCACAAAAATGCCTATTATCATAAGTTGCATACTGGAATATTTTTGTTTAATAGGATGGAAAAAAGGGAAGGCTTTCAGGATTGCATTGACTTTCACAAGATGGACGTGCCGTACAAATATGTAAGCATGTTTATTGGACTTTTACAGAAAAATATATGCTAATCTACGTAGCCGTTAACCCAATTTTGGTATATTTGTTGATGTTCCAGAAGTATATGTTTATGAAGTACCTGGAGGAGATCAAACACCCAAAGGCAGGTGCAGTAGCTGATGCGGCAATAAAGAAAGCGGACCTTGACTAGGCAACAACAGGGAATGCGCCACCTTTTACTGGTCCACAAACTTTTTGATGGTATATTCCTGCTTAGTGAATGAACTAATGTTAGATTATGTTTATTAACATTTACTAGATAAACATGTGTTAATAATTTTGCTAACCAGTGTTAACAATTTGCTAACATGTGTCAATAATTTTGCTAACCTGTGCTAATTTGTATCTTGCATATGTTGATAGCATTTGTTGGATGTTGTAATTGATTTTTGGGCTGAGGTTATAAACTATGAAGAGACGTTCAAATCAGACGAAGCGTATTTGCGCCTCTTTGTCAGGACAAAGCAGTGGTAAGTAGAAATGATTTACCAATTGTAAGTAGGTTCCAAAATATCACATGTGATTTACTAAAAATGTTCTTAATGGCAACCCAGTTCCCATGGATTCTCTATGATAAAGATTGTAACAAGTAGAAGAGGATGAGCAAGTTCGCTGTAACATGAGAGCTGCCCTGCATGTGTATCAATAGAACGCTGATTTTTAGAAATATAACCTTGTCCTTTTACCATATGCATGTCATGTGTAAGATTTGGTAGCATATGTATTAGTAAACTGTTAATACGTATGTATGGTTGATGATTAAAGTTATGGTAGGTGACATATAGTACACTGTTAACATATATATCTTGTCTTGTGTAAGATTTGGTAACATATGTATGTCTTTTCCCAGCATGTTTACAAATGTATTGTGACTTGTATTGAATATCACAAATATGACATACTTGGAAATGGTGATAAAAAAGAAACATTAAGACTACACCCTCCTGCCCCTTTACTAACATACGCATTGTGACCTGTATGTTTGCTAACATATGCATCGTGACTTGTGTATGTTTTGGTAACATGTGTTGGTAGCTTAGGAAAACGTCATTTTATTTTGGTGGGACAAGTTTGGTTTGATAAGTATCTCATGTTTTAGTTACCTAACAACCATATTTATGTCTTTTAGAAACCTACTAATGTATATCTGTCTTTTGTCGGATACACGGTCAAAAAATTTAAGTTACATAGATCTCCATATGTATGTCTTTTAGAAACCTACTAACATATATATGTGGTAACAAAAACAAAGTACATGGATCTCCAAATTTGAATCTGTTCAAAAGTAAAAAACTTAAAAGTTATCAAACAACTGGAAAATAAGGTCAACTTAACACATGTTATATATTGAATTAGTAAATGAGTTAAACTCAAATAATTTCCAGATTTAACATGTGTTAGATATTGAATTAGTAAATGAGTTAAACTCAAATAATTATCACGTTAATTTGTGAACATCATATTAATAACGTATGCCACATGAGCCCTTTAAACCATGTTAGTTGTAATCCTTAAACACATATTAACACATCACTAACATGTTAAAAAGAAACATTAAGACTACACATTCCTGCCCCTTTACTAACACATGCATTGTGACCTGTGTGTTTTCTAACATATGCATTGTGACATGTGTATGTTTTGGTAACATGTGTATGTTTTGGTAACATGTGTTAGTAGCTTGAGAAAACGTCAAGTTTGGTTTTATAAGGATCTCATGTTTTAGTTACCTAGCAACCATATGTATGTCTTTTAGAAACCTACTAACGTATATATGTGGGACAAGTTTGGTTTGATAGGTGGGACAAGTTTGGTTTGATAAAGATCTCATGTTTTATTTACCTAACAACCATATGTGTGTCTTTTAGAAACTTACTAACGTATATATGTCTTTTTTTGGATACACGACCTAAAAAATTAAGCTACACGGATCTCCATATATGTGTCTTTTAGAAACATACTAACATTGTACATGTGGGTAACAAAGACAAAGTACATGGATCTCCAAATTTGAATCTATTCAAAAGTAAAAAACTTAAAATGGTAAACATAATTATTTATGAATGATAAAAAAAACTATCCTAACAACATAAAAAAATCTTGCTATGCTTCGTTCTTGATACCCATCTTCATATTTAACACAAACATATTTTTCATCTGCAAAAAGGATAACACGTGTTAGTTAGGCATATACTAACATGTGTCATCATCACTAACACATGTTAACTGAACCCTAAAACATGTCAATTGGGATAGATTCATCAGTAGGCACCAATGCAAACATGTGTTAGCATCACTTAACACATGTTAATTGAACCCTGACACATCAGTAAGCACTAATACAAAAAATAAAAACCTTCACACAGAATAACATATATACAAGAAATATAAAGTAAAAATTAGTAGAAAAAAATCAAAAGATATACCAAGAAAATAAAAACACATTTGCTATTTAACACATGTTAACTAAACCTTAACACATGTTAATTGGGATAGATTCAAAAGATATACCAAGAAAATACTTTTGGGTTTGACTTTTTTCAGGTCAAAATCTTGATAGAATATTCTGTTATTAGGAAAACACAAGTTCATCATCATTCATCTAACACCTACAAAGCATACACACTCATGCACATATTAATTAACCCTAACACATGTTAATTGAACCCTAACACAAGTTAATTGAACCTACAAAAGTATACACACTCATGCTCTATAAAACTAGCTTTTTCATAGCATAAAATCAATAAAATCATTACAAAATTAGCTGCATAATAACCTACTGTTATCAAAGTCAAAATGTTCATGTGTAGCACGTTTTAGCTAAAGGTTAATTAATAAAACGTATGCAAAAAGGTTAATTAATGTGTAAGCCCATGTGTATGTTATCCACCTTTTGTTAACATGTGTTATCTATCTGGATTCAAAATGCCAAAATGCATAACCCATATAAAAAAACACAAATAATCCATATAATCCAAAACCTAATTCACGTACCAAATTCACATCACCTGAAAAACTCCCAAATCCTTAAAAAACTCCAAAATCCTTAAAAAATACAAACAATCCCAAAATAATCCAAAACTCAATTCACCCACCAAATCCAAAAAGAATATTGGCTGTACGTGTTTGATTCTGTGTGTTGTGTAGAGTATGCGTGTGTGATTAGTATATATGTTTGTGTGAATTTTATATAATCCAAATCCATTGTATTAAAAGCAATCAAAATCCATTTTGACAAAAAGTCTTTTGCTGTTGTTTCTTAGAAAGAAAAAAAAAAAGAACTAATAAACAAACAATACATAAGAAAAAGGTTTCAATATATTATCATCATACCTTCATTTTTAAAATAAAATATATTTCGTGAAGCATTATTTGATAAGAGAACAAACACATAAGCCGAAGATAATAGAAAAAAGAAAATAAACAAAGGCCAGGAACCTGAGAGGCTCTGACGAATCGTTGCTCTGCCGTCGGAGACCAAAAAGACAGAGGTGGAACGTGGTTGATTGTCGAATCAGACACCAACACATAAATTAGAAATAAGACCTCAAGGCCATCTTAACTTTCCTTCGATTACTCTCATAAATATTATCTTGTGAGTGCCATAAAAGATTATCTTGTGTCGCCGCCTTCTCCGTACACCGGCGATATATCTTCAAAACACCACCAAAGATGGAGATGATGGTGTTGGGTGGTCATCGCTTGAACAAAAGTGAGTAGGATTTTTTTTTATTTGAACGTAGCGTCTGTGTTGAAATTGGGAGGATTTGCCTTTGTTTGTTATGTGTTGAAGAGAGAAAGAGAAAGAGATGAAAGGGGACACATTGATAAGAGTGTTTGAATTTTGAGTCTGACAAACCAAAAGTATAGACAAAATATGGTATGTGTAAATGTCCAACATACCCTTTAAGCTTCAATTTAAAGGACATACGTGGCTCATTATAGATCACTCATTGGGTTTGCTAAAGTTTACTCAATTTGGGTGGGTTTACTCCCAATACTTCCCCTATATATATATATATATATATATATATATATATATATATATATATATATATAAATATATATATATATATATATATATATATATATATATAGGCCCAGCAAGAAACTGGGAAGGAAAACGTACAAACGAAAACAAAAAGAAACCGACAATACAAACTACGAAACTAGGAAGAACACCCCAAGTTACAAAAGATCCAAAACATCAAAGTTCTTCCACTTCTCCCAAGAAATGTTGGCCGATCCATTTCTGTGTGAAATCCATAGAAAACTATCTTCTTTGATTGAATCGACAGAGATTCTCACCGGGACAAATTGACCATCGAACACACTTTTGTTCCGAGCATCCCAAATGCGCCACACCGTAGCCGCGACCACTAGAAAGACTAATGTTTTCCACTTGCTACTTCCCGCACAAGCCTGGATCTTTGAGACAAAACCAGCAATCGATAAGTCATCGGGGGGCCAAGGGATCTTCATCCAAACAAGAATATTCCACCATATACATCTAGCAAAAATGCAACCCGCGAACAAATGTCAACGTCTTCACCACAATAGTTGCACCGATCGCAATCCGAGCTGACCATCTGCAGACCATGATTACACAGGCCCACTTTAGAAGCCACACGACCCATCAAAACTCTCCACAGCAACAGCTTCTGCTTGAAAGGGGCTGGAGAACTCCAAGGGAACTCGTCTTCGATATCGGACGGACTAAAGGCAGTCGCGACGATGTCTTTTCGGAGCTCCTTTGTAGAAAACAGTTTGTCCTCATTATTACACCAAGTCCAGTGGTCCGCAACATTGTTAATCTAAATTTGCTGAAGAAGCGACAAAAGACTCGACGCCTCCGTCACCTCAACAACAGAGTTTGGAGGCCTGATACAGTCCCATCCCCAAGAGATCCTGTGAACACCCACATCATAATTATCCTTCACCCAAGCAATTTTGTTTGAAGCCAACATGTACATGTTTGGAAACCGTGACATCAGCGCTGAATTCCCAGCCCAAATATCCGCCCAAATCTAACCTTTCCACCATTACCCAACTTAACAGTAAGTTTGTCTTTGATATTGACCCCCAATTTGGCAAGAACATCATCCATTGAGGCGATGTCCTTCCAAACACCGGTGATCGATCTCTTAACCGGAACCATATTATCAATCTTCTTCGAGCCGTGGATAGAGACAATGACTTGTGCCCATAGGTGATTAGGATGTTCTTTGATGCGCCACCACCATTTAGATAGCATTGCAATATTAAAATCCACTAATGCCAAGGTCTCCTACATTCTTTGGTTTTGTGACACGATCCCATCTCACCCACCTTATCTTTTGTCAAGTTCCAACTTTGCCCCATAAAAAATCCCTACGCAAACCTTTTATCTTACTTCGGAGCAAGAAACAGTGAAAGATAGTATGATGGCAAGCTTCCAAGGACCGCTTTAACAAGAGTTGCTCTTCCCGCAAAAGATAGGTACTTCGCCTTCCAAGACATAAGCTTGCTCTTAAATTTCTCAATCACTGGCTGCCACAAGGAGGATCTTTTCATATTCGCACCGATTGGAACGCCAAGATAATAGAAAGGGAATACACTCACATCACACCTAAGGAAGTTGGCCATCCGAATCGTTTCCTGATTATCAACACCAACACCAAAAACTTTGCACTTATTATGGTTTACCTTAAGCCCAGCCACAAGAGAAAGGCATCTAAGGAATCTCTTGAGACTAACGGCGTTAAAATCGGACCATTCCCCAATAAAAACCACGTCATCCGTGTAGGAAATGTGAGAGATACATGGACCCGCAGCCGATATTTTGACCCCATTAAACAACCCCAAGTCGACCGCCCTACGCATGAGCATATCAATGACCTCTGTGGCAGTGGTGAAAAGAAAAGGAGACAACGGGTGTAACACCCCAAAAATTTCTAAATCGTATTTTATGATAATATATTCACACGTGGCTTTTAAACGAACCGTATGAAGCATGACTTATACGAATTTCCTAGTCTAGGGAATTAACCCCGTCAACCTTGTTAGCCAAACAAGGATTAAGCAATTACACGAGACTAACTCGATTAGTGTCTTGAGCTAGTACATACTTGACAAAAGATGGGAGGGGTTAAATGTGCCAAATAACCAAACATGAGTTTGGTTGAATACTTATAAAAAAAGAAAAAAACACACACACAACCTCCCTATATTCGTTCATCACACACACACACACCAAACCCTAAGGAGCTCAAGAACAAGCTTGATTCAAGGTGGAATCAAAGGGCTTTTAGTTGCATTAGCCCTAAAATGAATCATCCAAGCATAAAACACACTAAGGTAATCTTTATTTTGCCTAATTCAATGATAATGTTCATGCTTGGCTATGATGAAAATCTTGAGATGTTATAAAAACGTGAGTCAATGGTTGGTAGTGTTCATTCTAGTCATGGATAGCTCAATACTAGTAAAATTGGGTGTATGTTGATAGATTTATTGTGAGATGATTATATCTTTGTAAATTCATGTTATTAGATGAATTGAGTTTCTTGGTGGATTGGTAGGAACCACCTTTAAACCATGAAACACTAGCTTTTGTTAATACTTATCAATGATAAACTATGATGTAGATGTTTATTGGGATTACTAGTAATGTTAATCTTGGTCAAGGATGGATCCATGATGTCCTTAAGTCCTAAAACTAAAGTTAGGAAAATCATGCCTACCAAGTGTTTGATAAAATGCCTCAATGAAACTCGATTTCACTTGGGCATAGATACTTTGATGAAAACATGTATGTTGGTAAAACATGACCAATAATGCTTATAGACATGTAAAGACTAGGTTCTAACAACCTAAGTGATCATTCACCTCGTAGGTGCGAATACAAGAGACTTTGGATAGCCAAGGAGTCTCGGATTGAGGTAGAGAGGAAGTTCGCATAAGGTAAGTCACTCGATGGCTTAAATCTCAATATGTTCCTAGTATGTTTATATGCTTAGTTATACCTTTGTATATAGATTGGGATCTAGACATTTGGAGTGTCACAAAAGAAGCTTAAAAGCGATGCATAATTCATGGAAAATAACCTTAGATGGTTGTCAATATTCCAAATTAGACTAACGGGTCAATTTGGGTAAAACACTAGTTAGACAAGGACCTAAGATAAGGGTCAAAATTATGCCGATATCAATTTTGTTAATTGCTTGAGTACATTCGTAGACTCTATGTTATCAATCTTAAGCTAGTCTATAAGTGAAAAGGGGCGTGAACTAAGGTAAGTCATAACTATGACTTTATACATATATGCACATTTTGAAGATGATAGCATTATAAATTGAGCTGCCATTGTGATTCCCAATAGGTATGTTATATTGCATAAAACCAATGTCACGATTTATATGGGTCGCACGAGTAAGACCAAGAGAAGTGGCACATGTGGCCATGGACACGAGGCATCGCTATGACGGTTGAATGGCTTGGACTAATAATCATTTAGTCAACTTGAGGCTTTATTAGTAGTGTGTAACTCGCGAATATAAACTTGGGAATCATAAAAATGCATGTTTTCAATTTATGCAAATCTTAACGGATCAAGTAGAAAAGGAATCAAATCACTATGGTAATAGGGTTAGACACCGAATAAGGTATTGTGCTTGAGATTTAATCACTTAGAAACTATGCATGGTGACCCATAAATGAGTTCTAAGAAGTCCCTAAAATGGTTTTGAAGTTGCATGAAAAGTGCAGCATCGAGCAAGGAAAATGGGCAAAAATGCTAAGTAAAAACGTGCAGCCATTTCTGAGCAGAGTAGGGATACGCCCAGGAGAGTAGGGTTACGGCCACTCTGTTGTCAAGTTATCTGAAATCATGGAATCCTGCTGCCATACGCCCCAAATACGCCCAAAAACCCATTTTGAGTGAGAGTAGGGCTACGGCCACGGGAGTAGGGATACGCTCCTGGGTGTTTTTAATGCTTATCATTGACTTGTTTAAACTAACTTCTGGGTTGTTTTAACCGTGTTTAACCCACAGGAAATCATGTATGTGACACGGATGATGATGATCAAGACCCGAGCAAGAACTAAACGCATCAGACTCGACCGCTTCCGCATCGTTTAAACTTAATCTTTTAAAACTTGGTTTTTGGAAGGCGTTTTGTTGTCGTGTTCGACATTAACTACACTAAATGCATGTTTTGAAATGTGATGCATATGTGCTAAAAACTTGTGAACCACGTTTAACATGTAATGTTTTATTCATAAACTTCCAAACTAAGTTTATTTCATCGTAAATTATCGTATAATCACCCGTTTATCGGTAGGGTCTTACAACGGGGCGCCTTGTCGCAGCCCTCTCTTAAACCGGAATTCATTATTTGGCGAATCGTTAACAAGAACCGACCCTTTCCCGGAATTCAGGCAACCCTTGATCCACTTAATCCAAACTTCCGGAAAACCCATAAAACCCATCATTTTTAACAAAATTTCCAGTTCAAGGAGTCGTAAGCCTTTGCGAAATCAAGTTTATATATAAGAAGCTTGTACTTTGACCTTTTCGCCCAAGAAATAGTTTCGCTAAGAATCATCGGATTATCAAGTATGTATCGGCCGCCAACAAAAGCTGATTGTGTTTGAGATATCAAGCCATCCAGAACCAACATCAACCGGCTCACGAGAACTTTAGCGACAATTTTGTAAAAAGCACCGATCAGAGAGATCGGCCTATAATCATTCATACCTTGAGGGTCCGCCTTTTTTGGTATTAAAGCAACAAAAGAAGGGTTACATCCTTCACTGATCAGCCCGGAGCAGTGGAATTCTGTCATTGCCGATAACACAAATGGTTTCAAATCAGCCCAAAAATTTTTAAAATTTTAAGTGAAAAGCCGTCGGGACCCGGGGCTTTGTTTCCGTCGCAATCCTTAATGGATCTCCAAAACCTCAGCCTCCCTGAAAGGTTCAACCAGCATCGATATTTCCTCCTGCTTAAGTTGTTGCAGCCCATAATTGTCAAACGAAGGCCTACGCCTCATGGGTTCCGAGAATTGTTTTTTATACCACCGAAATAGTTCACTTTTAATGGCAATCGGGTCCGACGACCACGTCCCGTTAATCATTAAGCCATTAATCCGGTTGCTCGCCTTGTTTACATTGATAATATGATGGAAGTAGCTAGTGTTTTCATCCCCGTACTTTAACCAACGGATGCGGGCTTTTTGGGTAATTCTTTTGCTTTAGAAACCTCCAAAAATCTAAGTTGACATCTCGTCTAAACTCTTATCTTATCTTCTTTTCTATGTCAGAGAGGGCTGAACACTCGGCTTTTTTATCGAGGTCTTCCACAATTTTGGTAAGCGATCCCATCAACACATCATCGGCAGCTTTGATACGTTTTCTCCATAACTTAATCCGCTTTTTAACCTCTCTCAAATGATTCGCCAACCTAGTATCACCCTTAGTACCCCCCCCCCCAATTGCAATTTCACCGCATTACAAACAATACTCACAAGTTCCGGATCACCAAAGTAATTTGGGGATTTTATGCCCCACGAGTGAGTTGGCAAGTGCCCCCTAGGAGGCCAGTCTACCAGCCTCTACTGGGGTTATTACTCATTTTTGTACTTGCTGTTTTATTTTCCAATTATTTCTTCAATTAAAAAAACGAGAGAGAACTAAAATAATAGACTAATCATTCTAGGTATTATCTCTCTTAGCCCATTCGGAAGGGAAATAAAAAAGGAAGTCGATTTTTTGGTAACCACCTTCTCTTGATGTAGAAAAATCCCCTGCACGACCAAACGGAGGTGGAAGCCGGTTGGGCTCCAATGATTGTAAAACTTGAACGGGGAAGGACTGAAATCAACCTTAACACATGAGAGATACAACGGGCAATTGTCCGAGGCTCCCTTTTTAAGAACCGACAAGGAAGCCATCGGCCATTCATTTAGAAATCTCTCGCAAACCAAAAAATGATCAAGCTTGCTCATTTTAACCTCAACATTATCCGAAATATAAGTGAACCGACCCCCCGACATATTGTATTCCAACAACCCGGCATTAGAAATAAAATTATTGAAAAAGGCAGTAGCTGAAGGATCAAAATGAGAGTTTACCCTTTCATTCAGGGTTCAAACGTCGTTGAAGTCCCCCAAAACGACCCACATCCCCGATGTTTGTGCTTTAATTTCCACAATTTGCTCCCATAATTCCTTTATTTTTAGATGATCGTTTGGAGCATAGATGTTCGTAATGTTGACATTTTCCTCCACCCTACTAATGTTACCCAAAAGAAGCAGGAAATATTGATTCTTTAACATATGTTCCATTTTAAATACATCTGGGTCCCATAAACAAGCCAAACCACCCGATCTGCCCACCGCATCAACCGAGGCTACTTTGAATCTGGATCTGCCCCAGAAACGCCCAAAAAAGGACTCCTGGATGGCAATCGAATGTGTTTCCTGCAACGCCAAA
The DNA here is from genome assembly GCA_030844895.1 of Ambrosia x helenae. Classification (NCBI taxonomy): domain Eukaryota; kingdom Viridiplantae; phylum Streptophyta; class Magnoliopsida; order Asterales; family Asteraceae; genus Ambrosia; species Ambrosia x helenae. Next base: position 93,420 of record JAUTDX010000432.1, on the reverse strand, counting down.
AACGAACACCTATCTTCGGATTTTAAATTTCTAACCCACCCCGGTTTGTCAAAACCGGTAACCCCCTAATATTCAAGGACAAATAATTCATGACAACCGATTTTCCTCTGTTTCCCCATGAACAATCTTACGCACTTGATTATCGAATCCATCTAAATGAAGGCCGAAGTCGGAACCATAAGCCATTGTTTCTCTTACTTCATTGGCCCCCTCCTCCTCTTCGATATCAACAGCAAACTCTTCCTCATTATTGAACTCATCAATTTCCTCCTCCTCCTCATTATCAGAAGTCCTGCGAATAACATCATCCCCTGGAACCTCAATCCCCTAAACCTGTTCCAAGTTGTTATTGTTGTGGGCTTGGCAAATAATGACATTTAAGTTAAATGGGTCATAGTCCACTTCATCATTCAAATCAGGTATAATAATAGGGGCCTTAAAAGTCTTTCATTTTGCTTTGTCTTTGGGCCTTAATGTAACATATAGGAGCCCATTGGTGTTTTCCTTAGTATTTGGCCCACCAGAATTAAATCTGTTAAGAGAATTAAAATCACAGCCGTCACCAAGTGGGTCCTCCTCTGCATCATTAATATTGTTTGTCCCCATATTGTCTTCCCCCATCCTGGAAATAGGAGACGTAAGATTGTCACTCCTCATGCAAGACTCTTTGTCTTCAAACCTCTCAACTTCTTGTGTCCCTTCCTCTACCTCTTCATTCCAAACAACCACAGATTTCAAAACCACAACCGGCGCCGGAACACTCGCCGAAGATAAGTCAACAAAATAAGCCGGCTTCCAATCCTCATCCACTTCCTGGATGCGGACAATGAAGAACAGGCCTTTCCAGGAGATTCGAGCAATCTGATTGACAGGCACCATAGATTTTACTAAAACCGCGAGCTTGGCGAATTCTAAATTGTGATCGTCGGAAGAAACAATAGATTTTACGATAAGTCTTCCACATCTTTCGGCTATTTTATTAAAAACATGTCGATCCCAGATACAAATTGGGACTCCTGTAATTTTAATCCACGCCACCCTTTCAAAGATTGGAGCTGAACCATCCCAAACATACAATCTTGAAAAAATGGTCGACCAGAATTCATATTGATCCTTCAAGAAAGTCTCAGCCTCTTCACACCTGTTAAACTGCAATAGAAACTTCATTCCTTCCACGTATCTAAGCATAAAGCCATAATTACGAACCAGAGCTAAACATTCGACCATGCAACCCACCGTGGTCAGGTCCTTAGCCTCGCCAATTGAGGATCGAAATTCCCATGTTTTCCTGGCCTGAGTGTCAACCGGAGGAAGCTCAACATTCAGACCAGACTTAACACCGGTAACGGCCTCCTAGAATGATCCCCCATAAGCCGTTGATACCGGAGCAGACCCCTGCATACCCCCACTAGGAGTAGGCTCAAGCCTGTCAAAAACGGACGAGCTCTTCACAGCAGCCGACTGAAGAACCTTACTCCCATCCATGTTAAACTTAGCCAAGCTCACCTCAACTTTGGCCCCCAAGATGAAAATGTCTTGAAGTCTAGACAGACATTCATCGACATTCTCAACATTTCTGTAACGAATAAAGCCGAAACGATTACCAGCACCATCCCTCTTCCACGGAATGAAAACGTCATCGAGTCCCTCCAAGTGGCGGAAAGAATTCCACAACATTTCCGCATTACAATCATCCAGAATGTTGGTGACAAAAAATGTCATAGTGTTTCTCAATCTTGCAACATTCTTTTGAATTTTCTTCTCCTTAAGTTTGTCTTTCTTGCTTAAAACAGGTTGCCAGCTAAGCCCATCGTTGTACTTGTGTTGTTTGATCTTCTCTTGTTCAATCGTCTTTCTTCTTCTTAGATCAGCTAGCTCATCCTCCCGGTGATGGTGATTGAAGTTGTTTCCCTCATTGCGGCCCCTTGGTCTTCATCTCCTCTCTCTCTCCATTTCAACTTTGATCTTTTTAGCAATTTAGAAATGATGTAGTGATATAACCCCATCTAATGTCCAATTATTTATTTATTTATTTTTTAGAAATTAAAACAAATAATTTTTCATTAAATAAATAAACATTACATTACCATTAATTAAAATACTAAAAATTAAAGACAAAACATGCAAAAGAACTAAAAATAAAAAATCGATGAATCCTTATAAAAATATACTTCTAAAGACCGTATTTTTCACGGTCTCACGTATTTGTTGCATACGTATTTGTGCTAGGAAGAACGCTTCTCCTTTGAGGTGATCGATACGCACTTGGGTTGCTTGGTCATAACGAAATGCCAAAAGGGGGGCGGGATGGATGCTTGATATTTTTTTTTTTATAAAAAATAAAAAGTAGTTTATAAGAATGAGAGAAGAATGTATAAAAAATTGGGTTGAATTGAGTTTTAAATAGGTGAAAAGAGTGAATCAAAAAAATTTGAAAATTATTTTTTTTTATTACCGTTGGATAACGGTCGAATTCCTTAAAACCTTCAAAACTTTCGGCATTTTAAGGGAAACGCCAAACCCAATTTTTGAAGGAAACGCCCCTGGGTTCTGCCTGAGGCGCGATAGGGCGTTTTTGTAGAAAAAACGCTCAAAACCCTTACCACTACGCGTAGTTTAAAAGAAATACCTTTTAGCATTTAATATATTAATAATTAGTCAATCACCCTTAGTTTTTTTACCTTTTTTTAAAGCAAACTTTTATTCTATCACTTAAAATATGTACAATTTTTCAACTAGCAAGTTGCTACTACACATACACCAAAATTTATCGCCTAATACATCACATCTTGTTAAAAACATATCAGGTCATCAGCCTTTCAAGTAGGGACGGAGATAGATATATAGCAGGGTAGCATCCGTTACCTAGACGTGTACAAAAAAACCGGTTTTGAAAACCGAACCGGAAAAAAAACCAGAAAACAGGTTAGACAAAAACCGGTTTTTGTTCAAACCGGTCCCAAACCGACCCGAGTCACCGGTTCTGTATAGGTTATAGGTTTTGGAGATTAGACCGGGTTGAAAACCGGTTTTAGGAACAAACCGGTTTGAGAAAAAAACCGGTTTTTGAGGAAAAAACCGATTTAGGCAATGTATTTGGATTTTGGATGACCTGTTTGGCAAAAAACACCGGTTTGTAAACCGGTCCTAATCGGTTTGGTAAACGGGGTTTTGGGTCTTGAAAACCGGTTCTAAAACCGGACCGGTTTTAGAAAAAAACCGGTATCACCTTCAACACCAAAAACTGGTTCGGGTTAGAAACCGGACCGGTTTGAGAAAAAAAACCAGTTTGTACATCTTTACCGTTACCTCTCAACTTTCCAGCATAGTGCAATTTTTTTGAGTTTTTTTTACGATTATTGTATTATATTACCCTTGAAATTATATTAACGTTATTCCTCTGTTTTTTTAAAACACCAAACACTCTCAAAGTTTATTATTAGCTCAACATCAAAAAAACATAGAAGCTCATAAATCCATAACCTATTGACTCATTCGATTTGTTAATTATAAGATAAAAGTCCATAAAGCTTAAGTCCAATTTGTTGGTAAAGGTAGAGGTGCACATATTAGCTTTTTTTATTAACCGGTTTCGGGTATGAAACTGGGTCTGGGTATGAACGGGCAAAGGAAAATTTAGTATTAAGAGAAACCGAGTAAGGTTCCGGTAAGAGTATTGAGGACAAAAATCATAACTTATGTACCCGGGTAGGGTATAATTGGTTTCGGGTAAAACTATATATGGGCCCGGGTGTTAAAACCTGGTTTTATCAAGTAACTTTTTTTTATTATTTTATATAAAAAGAAATTTGTATAAAAATTATAGTTGGCTTGTGATTTGTAAAGATAATTAAAATAAATTACAAAACATAAATTCAACGAATTACAAATTAATTGCTATATAATATGCGTTATTTAAAAACTTATATATAAAAGTTGTAAAGTAAACATAAAAGTATACTTTAAAATTTTATCTCATATTAAAAAAAACGGCAGCGGGCATAAGGTCCAACCGGTTCCAAGTTTTTTCGGGTATAAATCGGGTTCGGTATGGGTATGTATATAAGCCAAAATGTTAAAAGGTTAAGGGTAATATGTTTCATTCAATTTTATAACTACAATTAACTACAATTTATATTTTATATATTTTTAGTTTATAGTTAGTTGAATATGTTGCATAAGATAATTTTCAGGATATGTTGATAGTGGGCTGGTGATATTGGGCTGAAGTCTATAAAAGAGTCCAGAAGGGGTTTGTTAGAAAGAGTCCATGTCAGCTGTGTCCAAGTCCAGGAGATTAAGTCCAGTTGCTGATTAAGCTCGTCCAGGTCATCAATCCGTGTCAAAGTCAATAAAGAGATCTTGTTCGTTGATTGGATTTCATATACACCGTTGGATTATTATTGTGCCTGTTCATAGAAGCTTCCAAGAGACACTATAAAAGAGAGCCTTCTCTCTCATTATTGTTTTCGATCAGTCTCTCTTTGTTTTAGGGTTTTGTATCTAGCTTTCATCTCTTTCGATTGTTTACAGATCTAGTGTATTATCTCATCTGGATACGTCTTGTATCTGTGAGTTTCCTGTTCTGGTTGTTCAGTCTTTGTAATAGAGTTTTGGTATTGTTAGGTAGACCAGAAAGAGAGTTGAGTCGTGTAGATCTGTTCTGTTTCTTTGATCAGATCATATCGTTCTTTGTTTGTTTAGTTTTGTAACAAGATTTTTGGTTTTATAGTTGTTAAATAAATCTTGTTCAAGTTTATTCTTTGATTCATGTTCTTGTAACATGGTATCAGAGCCCTAGGTTAGGTTCTTGAGTCTCTGATTCAATAATCTTGATCGAGTCTTCCTTGATTTGGGATTATTTCTCTCTGAAGGTCTAAGGGTTGTTTCTTCCGCTGATTAACTCTGGATATTGGAAGGTTGATCTTGATCTGTTAAGATCAGAGGTTTGGTCAGATTTACTTCTTGGATCTGGTACTGGTTGAAGGCCTACTGGGTTGGATCTTGAAGTTTGGAGTTAATATTCTTTAGCTTCAATTGCCTCTCAGCTCTGTACCCTATGTGAAGGTACAGGCTGGGAGTTGGAGAACCCTAACTTGGGTCCCCCCCCTCGGTGAGATTGTTCTGATTCTTTCTGGTTATTTTTTGTGTGTCCTCTGTGTTGATTACTTGGTGTTTTAGTTGGTTGATCATTGTTTTTTGTTTGCTGTGATTGTGCTTGACTGTGTGTTAGAATATCTAGGGTGAGACTCCTGTGTTAACCTTGTCCTGGCACCTTTAAAGTGACGAACCAGGAATCTGGCCTCTGACACAGCTTCGTCTCTTGTTTGCTTGTGTGATTAATTGTTTTAATCTTGATTGTTTTGATTGATTAAAATGGTTGATGGTCAAGTTACTGATGGAGGTCCTACTCCTGGACCTAACGATATTCCTCCTGTTACTCTCATAAGCAAACTGGATGCAAGTGATCCTTTATACTTGCATCCTAGTGATTGTGCTAATCTAAATATAGTTACTATAAAACTTAAGGGGACAGAAAATTACACAGTTTGGGCTAATACATTAGAATTAGCTTTACAGGTAAAGAATAAGTGGGGGTTTATAGATAAAACATGTGTTAGGTCTGTTGATGATGAGGTTCTGGGTAGACAATGGGATAGGTGTAACTCAATTGTGTTAACCTGGATTCTTAACTCTATTAGTGAAGAACTATACAAGGGACATGTGTTTTCCAAACTTGCTTATGATGTCTGGAATGAACTAAAAGAAACTTATGATAAAATTAATGGGTCAGTTGTGTTTGATCTTTATCAGAAAATTAATTCTTTTAGTCAAAATGGTTTGCCAGTCTCTGAGTATTATCATAAATTGAACATAATGTGGAAACAATTAGATCAGATCTTGCAATTGCCTTCTTGTACATGTAATGCTGCAAAAGAATTCAATGATTTTAGTAACATGATTAAGCTAATGCAGTTTCTGATGGGATTAGATAATACATATCAAAGTGTAAGAACTAATCTTTTAATAAAAGAAACTTTGCCTACTGTAAAAGAAGCATTTTCTATCATTTCTAAGGAGGAATCCCATAGAAATGCTAGTGGTGGTTCTAAAAGAAGTCAGTCATTAGCCATGGTTTCAAAAACAAGTCAAGTTCCAGATTTTAAAAGAGGAAACAAGGTTTCTAATCAAAACCTAAAATGTTCTCAGTGTAATAAAATTGGACATACTATAGAAAAATGTTATGAGATCATTGGGTACCCATCTTGGATGAGACCAAGGAATGGGCAAAATAAGAAGGCAAATGCAAATCTTAGTATTTCTGAAGGGTCTGATGTTGTTAATGCTTTGACTAGTGATCAAATAAGTAAGCTTTTGAGTTTGATCAATGAGAAACCAGTTGAGTGTAATCAAAGCAGCAGTTTGTCAGGTAGCTTGTTTAACCCTTTCTGTGCTAAGTGTTTTACAAACCAATTTTTTGTTTTGCTAGTAAATATGGTGGTAAAGGGTATATGGGTTGGATAACAGATTCGGGGCAAATCAACATATGATAAAAGATGATGTAGATTTGTTTAATTGCATGGATGTTTCTGATTTAAACATAAGAGTCAAGCATCCAAATGGAACAGATGCTTTAGTCACTAAAATTGGAAACAAAGAACTTGCTAATGGTGTCATTTTAAAGGATGAGTTTGTTGTCCCTGAGTATAATGTAAATCTGATTTCTGTCCATAAGTTAGCTAAAGACAATAAACTGTATGTGGGTTTTGATGAAAATAAATGTTATATTCAGGATTTAAAAACCAGGAAAGTCCTGGTGAGTGGTAATCAAGTTGATGGCTTATACTATTATGGAAACACTTTCTTGAGTAATAAGGTGTGTTTTAATAGTATTGTTGAAACTAATTTGTGGCATGCTAGGTTAGGTCACCCTTCAAGTCAAGTTATGAAAATATACAAGTCTAGATTGAATCTGACAGACTTTGATGACACTGTACCTTGTGAAATCTGTCACAAGGCAAAACAACATAGGGAGCCTTTCCCTATGAGTGAGCACAAGTCTGTCAGTATAGGAGAACTTGTACATATTGATGTATGGGGTCCTTATAGGGTTAGTAGTAGAGAAGGATTTAAATACTTTCTGACTATTGTGGATGATTATTCAAGAGCTGTTTGGACTTGTTTGATGAAAAGTAAAACAGAAGTTTTTGATAATATAAAGGAATTTGTTAATCTTGTTGAAACTTAGTTTAGTAAAAAGGTTAAATGTTTAAGGACAGATAATGGGACTGAATTTGTAAATAAACAAGTTAATAATTTTTGTAAAGACAAAGGGATTGTTCATCAAACAACTTGCTCTTATACTCCATAACAGAATGGAGTAGTAGAGAGGAAACATAGGCACTTGCTAAATGTAGCAAGAGCTCTTATGTTTCAGAGTGGTGTTCCAGTAAAGTTTTGGTCAGATTGTATATTAACTGCTTCCTATTTAATCAATAGGACTCCATCATCTGTGCTAGGAGGAAAAACCCCATATGAGGTAGTTTATGGTTTTGAACCCTTCTTAGATCATCTTAGGCTGTTTGGTTGTCTTTGCTTTAGTACCATTTTAAATGAACATGATAAATTGAATAGTAAAGCAGAAAAATGTGTTTTTCTAGGTTACTCAACAGAAAAAAAGGGGTACAAAATGTTTAGTTTAGAAGATAAAACCACATCTTATTCAAGAGATGTGAAATTTTATGAAAGTATTTTTCCTTTCAAGGAAGAAAAAGTTTTTAAAACATTTGATGAAAATATTTTTTCTGAAGTTACAAACTTAAATTTTTTTGAATGGTATGAAAAGGACAACCATGATCAGTCAAAAGGTCCCAATGATGAAAGAAGGGAAAATCACTGACTGATCAAGAGACACATGGATCTCAGCAGTCAGGAGATACTCATGAACAGACTGATGGCATGGCTAGTAATCAGCAGCCCAGTCAACATGAGAAATCTCCTGATAGGGCAGAGAGTGTGACATCTGGACTTAATGAAACTTCATTTTCTGAGGGAAACCTTGATCATAGTCCAGATCATCCTAGTGTTAGAAGGTCAGCTAGGAGCACTGTTTTACCAAAAAACTTAAATGATTATGTAATTGATAGTAAAGTCAAATATGGTATAGATAGAGTTGTAAACTATTCTAATTTGACTTTTGAAAACAAGTGTTTTGTGTCTTCTTTAAATAAAGAAAGAGAACCTAGCTCATTCAATGAAGCTGCAAATGATCCTAACTGGATTGCAGCCATGAATGAAGAAATTGAAGCCTTTCATAGGAACCATACTTGGGATCTAGTAGAGTTACCCATAGGCAGAAGTGTAGTAGGCTGTAAGTGGGTATATAAGATCAAGTATAGGTCTAGTGGAGAGGTAGAGAGGTTTAAGGCTAGGTTGGTGGCTAAGGGGTATAGCCAAAAGCAAGGTGTTGATTTTGAGGATACTTTTTCACCAGTTGTGAAGCTGGTAACTGTTAGATGTATTATTACTATAGCAGTTCAGAATAACTGGAATTTGTATCAATTAGACATAAATAATGCGTTTTTATATGGTGACTTGAATGAGGAAGTTTACATGTCATTGCCCGATGGGTATTTTGATAAAAATGAAAAACGTGTATGTAAACTTAGAAAGTCATTATATGGTTTAAAACAGGCTCCACGTATGTGGAATGTTAAACTTGTAAATGTTCTAGTTGAGCTTGGGTTTAGTCAAAGTAGATGTGATTACTCTTTATTTTACAAAATTAATGATTCTGTTACTATATATTTGTTAGTATATGTTGACGATATTGTCATAACAGGTAATAATTTTGATGAAATAACTAAGGTAAAAGTAAGTTTAAAAACTAAGTTTTTGATAAAAGATTTAGGAGAACTGAAATATTTTTTGGGAATAGAAGTCTTAAAAGATGAAAAAGGGTTGTGTCTTTCTCAAAGAAAGTACTGTTTAGAACTGTTAACAGAATATGGGTTAACTGCTTGTAAGCCAGTTAGTACTCCCATCGAGCCAAATCATGTTTTAGCTAATATTTGTAAACAGAAAAATTCAGTTTTAACAAATATAACAGGATATCAAAAACTTGTTGGTAAACTAATCTACTTAGCACATACTAGACCGAATATAGCTTATGCTGTCCATTTTTTGAGTCAATATATGCACAAGCCAACAGTCGGACATTTTAGAATAGCCTTTAGGTTATTAAGATATTTAAAAGGTTCACCTGGAAAAGGTGTTTATTTTACTAAGTCATCTGAGTTAAAATTGTGTGCATATTCAGATTCAGATTGGGCGAAGTGTTTAGAAACTAGGAAATCTATTACTGGTTTTTATGTGTTTTTAGGAAATTCTTTAATTTCTTGGAAAAGTAAAAAACAAACCACTGTGTCCAGATCTTCAGCAGAAGTTGAATTTAGGTCTATGTGTGCAACTACTTGTGAAATAATGTGGTTAATAAGTTTGTTAAAAGAATTGAATATAGAAGTTGCTCTTCCTGTTAATTTGTTCTGTGATAATTTAGCTGCATTGGCTATAGCAGCCAATCCTGTTTTTCACGAAAGAACTAAGCATTTTGAGATAGATCTGTTTTTCTTGAGAGATCAAATTTCTAAAGGAGTAATAAAACCTGACAAGGTGGTGTCTGACAATCAGTTGGCAGACATTTTTACAAAAGGTTTGTTACCTAATTCTCACAATAGACTTGGTAAGTCTCTGAACTTATTTGACCCATTTGGTTTATAAAATTGTGGGGGGTGTTAAAAGGTTAAGGGTAATATGTTTCATTCAATTTTATAACTACAATTAACTACAATTTATATTTTATATATTTTTAGTTTATAGTTAGTTGAATATGTTGTATAAGATAATTTTCAGGATATGTTGATAGTGGGCTGAAGTCTATAAAAGAGTCCAGAAGGGGTTTGTTAGAAAGAGTCCATGTAAGCTGTGTCCAAGTCCATGAGATTAAGTCCAGTTGCTGATTAAGCTCGTCCAGGTCATCAATCCGTGTCAAAGTCAATAAAGAGATCTTGTTCGTTGATTGGATTGCATATACACCGTTGGATTATTATTGTGCTTGTTCATAGAAGCTTCCAAGAGACACTATAAAAGAGAGCCTTCTCTCTCATTATTGTTTTCGATCAGTCTCTCTTTGTTTTAGGGTTTTGTATCTAGCTTTCATCTCTTTCGATTATTTACAGATCTAATGTATTATCTCATCTGGATACGTCTTGTATCTGTGAGTTTCCTGTTCTGGTTGTTCAGTCTTTGTAATAGAGTTTTGGTATTGTTAGGTAGACCAGAAAGAGAGTTGAGTCGTGTAGATCTGTTCTGTTTCTTTGATCAGATCATATCGTTCTTTGTTTGTTTAGTTTTGTAACAAGATTTTTGGTTTTATAGTTGTTAAATAAATCTTGTTCAAGTTTATTCTTTGATTCATGTTCTTGTAACACAAAATGTATACATTACGGTGTAAAAAAGAAATAAATTGACAACTCCATTATACAGAAAGGGGTTATCGATTATTTCATTTACATTGTACGAAAGCATGGCAATTTTTTTTGAACGTTACTCCTGAAAGTTTGGTCTAAATCCGCCACTGCTTTCAAGACTAGAATTGGTGGCTTGCATCGAATATTTCATCCCTTCAACATCTACTTGATTCAAGTATTCAACCAAAACATCACCGTTCTTTACATATTGTGTGATACATGTTGAAAAATAGATAAAAGGGTAGAGATTGATAAACGCCGAGCAAAGCAATTTGTTTAACAACGATATTTATAAAATGAGTAAAGAAAACAACTCTATTATTTAAGACTTTTTTTTCCATGTAAAATCTTATTCACTCGAGGGACATAATGAGAAATGATGGATGACTCCTGGCTTATGGTCACGAGTTCGAGTCCTGATCTTGCCCGGGTTTTACCAATCCTTCACCGTCGTGCCTACGGGCGGGTGAGAGGTTGGGTTTTCCCTGGTTTCGGGAACTGCATTGGCGGGTCTGACTACGCCAGCCGCCAGAGGTACGTATGAGCCCTCCATTGGGTTGGTCGTGGGGGTCTATCCATAATGTGGGGACTCCCCTAGGTAGTCGGGCAGAAATGTTTGTTTGCCGTTAAAAAAAACAATCTTATTCACTCGAACTCCCATTTAATATGGCAGGTTAGTTCATTACCATACTACTCTATATCACTAAAAGTCATGAATTAATTTTCATAAAATACTACGGAAAACACTTATTATGTCACATGTGATGCTAAATCCATTGTTATGATAGAATGGAAAAAAAAGTCACACATTACTACATTATGCATTTGGCTATGTTAAATATACATACCACTAAAATTCATCAAATGACCGTGTTAAAACTATTACATTTTCATATAATTTCCAAATTAATAACTAACCTATTTTGTCACTATGTATTACCCATAGGCCATAGATGCTTGGTTGTTACAATAAAGTTATCATATTACACAGTAAGCAAAGACTATATTACTACATGATCTAAGTTTTCGACATAGATCTTGACTTTTTACCTGTATCACAATGTTTAAATAATTAAAATTCGAGAATTTGTTTATAGGTCCATTTGGGTTACAAAATTAACCATTAACGCATGCAAAAAACACATTTGTGGTATTTGAAGTGATGTACTCCTTATGACCACTACATCTTTCATATTTACTTTTGATTTTAGATTTGCCAATAATATACACTCAAACTATAAACCTTGAAAACCAACATCTAAAGCACAATGATGACAACTACAAAATCATATTAACATAACCAAGCACATAAGAAACCAAATCCAAATATGTAATATATGGAAAATATGAACAAAGAAAAAAACAAAGAAACGGAAGGAAAATGATGGTTTAAAACTAATATAGTGAGGAATAACAATAATTGTATTAAGTATATGAGTTAGGATCAAGCTTTTTTTTCTCTGTAACTTCTAAAGAGTTTTTTAAGCAAACTATGAGCGAGAGAGAGCGAGGGAACGAAAGAGAGCGAGAGGAACTGGAAGTGGGAGAATGGGAGGTTCCACACCGGAGAAGAAGATATCCAGCCAAACCTACACACAAACCCCAGATCACCGAGAACACCACCACCTTCTACATTGCAAATCTCCCGGGGGACTGCACACTAGGTCTCCTATGGAGAACTTTCCGAAACCATGGGATGATGACCGACGTTTATCTACCGAGAAGGAGGAACAAGGCAGGCAAATACTTCGCGTTTCTTCGTTTTGATCATGTCAGGGATACAAACTCCATGGTCAAAGCATTATCAAGTGTCCGCTTGGGTGACTGGAAGCTGCACGTCAACGAAGCTAAGTTCAAAAAGGAAGAAGCTGAAAAGCCAAAGGGTGATCTCAATGGTAAGTCTACCGAAAATAACACCAGGGGAACCAAAAGTCACCATGAGAAGGAGACGAGAAACACTGGCAACACCAACTTTTGGGATGACACATCTCAATTTCCTCCGATGGGTAGAACCCTTGGACGAAGACCTATCCGTATCCCAAACAAAATTTTCTCCACCCAACAATCCTTCGGAAGAGTGTCCCTCATTGGTAAAGTTAGAGATGTCAACCGACTTTGCCGATTAGACGATTTCCTAAAAGCATCTATGGTGAGGGACGTAGAGCTTAGATACGTCGCTGGGATGTTCGCACTCCTAACTTTCATGACTTCTGCCATGGCTAATGAGTTCCTATCCGAAAAAAGGGCCGAATGGGAACCTTGGTTCCATAGCTTAGAAATTTGGAATGGTCAAGCAATCCAGTTTGAAAGGATAGCTTGGCTGAAAATAACCGGTATCCCATTACAACTTTGGGATAAGGAAGTTTTCGACTCCATTGCGTCCTCTTTTGGTGATCTTGTTCATGGGTCGGCGGCTAGTTGGAGAGATGGCAACTTTGCAATGGAACAAGTGGCGGTGGTTGTTAGAGATGGCAAACGCATCTCTGATGTCATGGAAGTTGAATGGAAGTCTAATCGGTTCAAGGTATGGGTGAATGAAACAGACGAAACTTGGTCCCCGGATTTTGTCAAAGGTCATGCCATTAGAAGCTCCAACATGTTTAATGGCACATCCGCTGAGTCCTCTTCGAAGCAACCTACCCACAATGGAAACCAACCAAGTAACCAAGACAACTACGACTCCCAGGGCATGAACAACACTCCGGTGACAAACGCTGAACCGGGTGAATCCAACGGTGCCGGAACTGTGACGCCCGTCGACCTTCCGATGACAGACGCAGAGGTAACGAAGTCCATGGGTCATGTGGAAGTTCAAGAGCCACCCAGTTTGGTGGACGTGCATGGAGATAGGCGAGTAATAAATGAGAACACAAGTCCCAAGGAGAATTTTAATACTTGTGAAGTTTCCAATCAAAATCCTTCCCCCATGCATGCAGACGGTCCCAATGTCAGTATCTCTTGTGGTCCCCAACCCATTAATAATAATATGAACTTGTTGGGCTCAGCTAGAAAGAGGGCTAGAATTGTGTTTGGGCCCAACGATGACCTCATTGACCTGAATACACCACCTTCCCAACGGCCCAATCCTTCCACAAACCTGATTTCGGCCTCTGTGCATCATAGTGTAAAAAAGAAACTTCCTTTTTCCAGGAGGGAAATCGCCCCACCCTTCCCACCTCAGGTCACTCCTGTTAGTGTTTTCTCCAACATCCCACTACCCCCAAACTTTGACCCCTCCACCCTCCAAACACCCTATTCTCATGGCGATAGTTCACAGACCATCACTAACCAGGACCACCTCCGTGCGGAAGCTTCGACCACAGCAGATTTGGGGGACGCAATCGGTATTAGATTGGCTGGTTTTGAAGACGATCTACTCCAGACAATCAGAGAAGAAGGTGAGTTTTCGGTTGTCCAATGAATTTCTTATCATATAACGTTAGGGGAATCGGGGAAGACAACAAAATCTTCTCGGTGGGTGAGGTAATTAGATCACAAAAGGCAAATTTCGTCGGCATACAGGAAACAAAATTACAAGACGGCTCGAAAATTCAGACTCAGAAACTGTGGGGTAAACGTATGGTTGAATGGGAATGGGTTAATTCTGACGGGCTGTCAGGCGGACTTATGTCCTCCTGGGACCCAAATGTTTTCAAGAAAACGAATGTGATCCGACTGCAAAATTTCTTGGTTATCACCGGGACCCTCATGAAAACAGGGGACAAATTGAATATCGGAAACGTGTATGCACCACAGGGATTGAGACAAAAAAGTGATTTATGGGAAGCGATCACTCAAATTGTCACGGCAAATGACGGTTTATGGGTCTTACTTGGCGATTTCAATGCGGTCCGGGTACCTGAGGAACGTTCTAACTGTGAATTCAATCTTAGTTGTGCGGAAAATTTCAACGAGTTTATTGAATCTAATGGGCTAAACGAATATCCGATGGGTGGAAGAAAATTCACTAGAGTATCCGATTCAGGGGACAAGTTTAGCAAAATTGACCGGTTTTTGGTGTGTGACGCATTTTGGAACAAGTGGCCCGATGCCTCGGTTACCGCTCTACCCAGACTTGCCTCGGACCACAGTCCGATTCTGCTATCCACTTCCACCGCAAACTTTGGGGCCATCCCGTTTAGATTTTTTAACTCCTCCCTTGGGAAAACGGGCTTGGAATCTATAGTGGTCGCGGCTTACAATCAACCGGTGGATGCCGGCCCGGCAGATTTAATGCTAGCTAGAAAGTTGAAAGCGATTAAAGACAACATTAAGGGGTGGTTGGCACAAGAACGCGACAATAGAGGTGCCACCAAGAGAGACATTGAAAACAAGCTTGTAAATCTCGATTGCCGATTGGAAGAAGGTAATGCCTCTAACACTGAACTTGCGGAATGGGCTAAAAGTAAATTAAAATTGGGCGATATTATCTCGGAAATTACACAAGATTTAAAACAACGCTCCCGGGTCAAATGGGTGATTGACGGCGACGAAAACACCTCTTTTTTTCACGGAATGATAAACCATAACGTAGGCTCCAATCGCCTAAACGGGATTCAAGTAAACAATGAATGGGTGACCGATCCTTTACGTATTAAAGATGAAGCCCGAAGGTTTTTTGCTGCAAAGTTCCAGGAACCAAGACTGGTTCGCCCAACTTTTAACTGCCCCTCGCTGAAACAGCTCTCTGCTGTTGACGCTGACGGGTTGATCGCCCCTTTTTCTGTCCAGGAAGTGAAGTCGGCTGTCTGGGATTGCGGCTGTGATCGAGCACCCGGGCCTGACGGGTTCACCTTCGGTTTCATCAAGCATTTTTGGGTACTTATGAAGGACGATATCATGACCATGATGAACTCTTTCTTCGAAGACGGTGTTATCAGCCGAGGCTGTGCCTCGTCCTTTTTAGCCTTGATTCCAAAGGGAGCGGACCCAATCTCGTTCAGCGAGTTCCGCCCGATCAGCCTTATAAGTTGTATATCAAAGATCATCTCGAAGGTACTCGCAAACAGGGTGAAATTAGTCGTTGACTCCGTGGTCTCGGAGGTACAATCGGGTTTTCTGGCTTCACGAAACATACTTGACGGACCGCTTATTCTCAATGAAGTTGTTTCTTGGGCTAAGGCGTCAAAAATTGAGGCGTTTATCCTAAAGGTTGACATGGAAAAGGCGTATGATTCTATATGTTGGGATTTCATCCTAACGGTACTTTCACAAATGGGTTTTCCGCCGAGATGGAGAATGTGGATTAGAGGCGTCTTGGAGTCGTCCAGGGCCTCGGTGTTAGTAAACGGATCACCATCAAAAGAATTTCAATGCTTCCGGGGTGTTCGCCAAGGCGACCCTCTATCCCCCTTCTTATTTATCTTGGCAATGGAGGCTCTAACTTGTTTCATAAACCGGGCCAAGGAGTTAAATTTTTCAGCGGCCTACAACTCCCAAACAACGGGCCGTCGATAACTCATCTCATGTATGCGGACGACATCGTCTTTATCGGCGAATGGGGCGAATCTAATCTGAGAAATATTGTCCGCCTTATGAGATGTTTTTCTATGATTTCGGGGCTGAAGATAAACAACATCAAAACCTCTTTGTTTGGCATGGGAGTTCATCAATCGGCTATCTCCCAAATGGCCGATGTATTACATTGTAAGCCGGACAAATTTCCCTGCAAATACTTAGGCGTTCCGGTTGGCGTTAACATGAACCAAGTGAAATATTGGGATCCGGTGCTGGAAATTTTCAAAAAACGACTTTCAAAGTGGAAAGCCAAACACTTGTCTTTCGGCGGGCGGGTCGTTTTAATCCGGGCCGTCCTAGACAGCCTCCCTTTATACTTCTTCTCGTTGTTTAAAGCCCCCATTGGAGTCCTAAACTCGTTGGAAGCTCTTAGACGCCGGTTCTTTTGGGGAGGTGACGAAGACAAATCGAAAACCAACTGGATTGCGTGGGAACGGGTTGTGGGTCCTAATGCTAAAGGTGGGCTGGGTTTTGGATCCTTAAAGACGATGAATGAGAGCCTCCTAGTCAAGTGGTGGTGGCGTTTCAAGCGAGAACAAAATGCCCTTTGGGCTCGGGTTATTACTGCAATACACGGCCGCAACAATTCGATTTCCTATCTACCGATCCGAAGAGGTCTTGCTGGAACGTGGAATGCCATTTGTAAAATTGGTGATATTGTTTCGGATCAAAATGTGAACATCCCGACTACTATCAAAGGTACCGTTGGTAATGGTGAGTCAATTAGATTCTGGATCGATTGGTGGATTGCGGAGGGACCGTTGAAAGACCGCTTCCCGACACTATTCGCTATTGAATCCTTGAAGACTGTTTCTGTGGCTGCACGTCTCCAAAGTTGGGGTTGGAGTCGTGCACCAAGCTCTAACGATGAATTGACGGATTTGCAATCATGCACGACATTGATTGCTGGTACAACATTGTCACAAAACCGGGATAATTGGGTTTGGGTTGGGGCTGCTGATGGCGAATTCTCTGTGGCTACGTGCAGGAACACTTTACAAGCACATGCGACTCCTTTCTACCCTTTCCAATGGGTTAAGGGGGTCCCCAAGAAAGTATCAATTTTCGCTTGGAGAGCCGAGCAAAACAGGCTCCCTACAAAGAAAGGCTTACTGAAAAGGAGAATTATTCAAGGGAACGCGGAATGCAAGCTTTGCGGGGAGGCCGAAGAAGATGCCGATCACCTTTTAACCTCATGTTACATCGCCTCTTGGATTTGGCACAGGATTAGTTCTTGGTGTAAAGTCCCACCCATTTTCGCTTTCACAGTTCGGGATCTATTACAACTTCACTGCAGCAGCGAAATTCCAAAGACGAAACAAAAGTGGCTGCACATCATCATTTTAGCAGGTTTCTGGACCATTTGGAAAGCCCGAAACGAAGCCATTTTTAAAGGAAAAAGGGTGACTTTGGATGGACTTTTCGGCGAAATACAAGCGACGTCTTTTTGCTGGATCAATCACAAATGCAAACCAGTAGGATGGACGTGGGAGAAGTGGAAACTGTTTGATTTACCGGTTACGTGATTTCCTCCCACATGTTTTCTGCTTGGGTTTGAACAACGAGTATTAAACGGTTTGTATTGTTTATACTTCTAGTGTCTTATTAGATCGTAAATCTGTACTCACCGTTCGGGTGTGAACTCTTTTGTACATATGTTTTTGGGTGAAATGATATGAATTTGTTTGCCGATCAAAAAAAAAAAGCTTTTTTTTCTCTATACAAATTCATTAACTTCCGTAACATTCTCTCCCATTCTCATCACACATAAATTCGCTCTCTTCTTCAATTACAGTCTTTAGCTAAGGACTTTTACCTAGGTAATCTGCGAAGTCCTTTGTCCCCCTCCCCCTTATTTATACGACCTCCATCTAAACATCCTTAGACTAAAAACCCCAATCACAAATAATAATTTTTAATTAACAGGGAGATGGTAATGTAAGACTTGTTATGGATAAAGTCTTTTTCAAACAATATTATATACTATATTAATTTTACGAAACTTGAATAGTGTCCTCAACTAAATTGCGCCACATTTTTTTTATTTTTTATCCCTCAACCGCTTCAAAAGAGCAGATAATATTGTACTTATTTTAAGTTTATTTTTTTCCTTTTTGCTTTAGAAAGTTTTATTTAAAAAATAAATCACTGTATAATATAACAAATTGTTGATTATACTAAAATTAATTATTACTTATGTGACTTCATAACTGTGCATATTGTCACGGCTCAATATTTCAAATATCTGATAGTCGCAATGCTGTGGGATGTACTTGCACGCTTGGGTTACTGGCCGAGTAACTTCTACAGGAACGACCTCAAGGGAATAAGGCAAGTCGTGTCATGACATGTCTATTTGTCAAATGCACCATTGGTCGAGAGCTGTTGAACACAAAGCTCCATGGCATCATATGATTTGACCTAATTGCCTGAGTATAATTGGCCACCCATATGCCAGACTACAACCGCCATACCGATTATTTATATTGAAAAACTTTGTGGCTCTAATTAAAGTGAACAAGAGGCAACCCAATTATTCATACATGACCTGGTCTGGAACTTAATGGCCCGCGATTATTTTTGTGAAGCCATGCGAGAACAACAGTCACCTTAATGTTATCTCTAATATCCACCAACCCTTCAACAAAATAGAAGCTCCCGCGATGAAACACGGGGAAGTAACACTAGTTCATACTAAATAAAACATGAGTAAATTAAACAAGATAGACTTTATTTATTTATTTATATTTTCCTAATTTAGTCAAAAAAAAAAAAAAAAAACCCAATATTCTCAAACTCAGTGGACTGAAAACGCAACTTTATAACTTAACAAGGACCGAATTACAAAACAGTGTTTAACCAAACCAAAGACCTCATTATCGATCATCCTTGACAGCCTCCATCATTCTCTTCTCTCCTATTCGATCCAAACAATGGCTGGCCGGTTCAGATCAACCCTCCCTCGTCTCGTTAATTCTCTGACGTCCGATTCTCTCTCAACTCACAGATCCACCGTCCATCGATCTTTACTCTGCAATAATTTCACCGATCCACAGGTTCTATTTCATTTTACACAAATTTACTACTCATCGTTTTGATCTACGATATTATCAGCTCGACATTATTATCAACTTAAACACATTCTAATACTCGAACTCGAACTCGCCTCCTTTATTATTTATTAATAATTAGTTTATATTTAATTTACTTATTCTCCATTAGTTAATGTATGAAATTAAAATTATATAAATTGTGTCCTTGTTTAGGCTCGCGAACTCGATAAATGAAAAATGAAGCTCGTGTTCGGGCTCCTTTACTAAAAGAGCTTGTTTTTAGGCTCAACCTTGGACTCGAGCTCTCGTTTATTATTTATTTATTAATTAATTTATATATTATTAACTTGTTTTTTGTTAGTTAATATATTAATTAAAATTAAAAGTTATATAAATAGTGTGTTTGTTTAGGCTCGCGAGTCAGCTCGAGTTTGTGTTAGGGCTCGATTACTAAATGAGCTCGTTTTTAGGCTCGGACTCGAGCTCATTTGTTAATTAGTTAATTTATATGTTATTTAGTTATTTTCCATAATTTAATAAGTAGTAATTATTATTATTATTTAAATTAAAGATTGTATAAATAGTGGACTTGTTTAGGCTCGAAAATCAGCTGGAGCTCGATAAACAAAGTTCAGGCTCGTTTACAGTTACTAAACGAGCGTGTTTTTAGGCTTGGGCTCGAGTAGCTTGCGAGTAGCTCAGCTAGTTTGCATCGCTAGTTAAAAGACAATGTAAATAATTACATTTTATAGAATTGTTAGGATGTTGCCATGTTGGAGATAGGTAATAGTTTGGTTGATAAGTTGATATGATGTGATTGAGATATTATTTATGAACAACTGATTTATTAAAGAAAGATTAGTATGGTTCAATATTATGTTTGGTTGTGGGGATTTTTTTACACTTTAATCAGTGCTATTGTTATATGTTATTGCCTTATTGGACATTTCGGCTCAGTCTATCTGGTTAAGTACTTAAGTATTATAATTTAGCGCTGTATTTTGCTATAGAGATGTGATTGTTTTGTTCTATGTTTATAGTTTATGCAGTTGATTTGGTTGTATGTTTGAATCGAAGAGTGTGTGTATTATAGAAGTAGGATAATGTTGTGATTTGAATTTCGTAAATTTTTCGTAAGTTACAGTCAGATGGAAATGATGAGTTGAATATGTAATATTTTTTTGTTAAATTGTATATGCAGTGAGCTGGTATGTTTATAGACCTAACTGTTATTGTTTTGCTTTTCGGCTCAATCCCTGCTTTTGTTAATTTTATTTTGAACGGCCTCTGGTTTTGTGTAAAGAAGATCCTTGAATAACTGTCGCGTTCATCGTGTCTAGCCTAAGTGACTTGAGCTTGAGCAATTATTTTCCTTGGTCAGTCTCATTTTGTGTTAATAATAGACGATTAGACGCTATCTCAGACTATCAGTCACGAGCCCGATATCATGAGCCTGAACATGAAGTTAAAGACAATGTAAATAAATACATTTTACATCATTGTTAGGAAGTTATGATGTTGGAGTTGAGTAATAGTTGTTTGGTAGATACATTGATTTGATGTGATTAAGAGATTATTAATGAACAATTGATTTATTGTAAATTTGTAATAATAATAGTATGAGGGTCTATTATATTTAGTTGCGGGATATTTCTTCTTCACTCAAAACACAAATTCTTCTTCATCATCATCATCATACTCAGTTAATCCCACCTATAGCAAAGCTAAGGTAGGGTCTGAGGAGGGTAAGATGTAGACAACCTTACCTCTACCCCTAAGAATAGAGAGGCTGCTTCCAGTAAAACAGAAATTGTATTTACTTAATTAACTAATTTAGTTAATTCTAATTTGTAATTAGTGATTAAATTAGAAGGCCAAAGAGGTTTTAAACGGAACTTATCATCATTTCTGATCTAATGCGCGAATTTTACTGAATGTGCCATGCCACTGCACCAAAGTGAATTTGGTACTCCCTTATTTAGTCTGCTGATGTGGCAGTTGTCATTTCATGTTCTATGTCACATCATCATATACATTGAATGCTACAGTTCATGTGATAACTGAAGGGAAATGAGGTTACATATGTTGACCTTTAGTTTTGTTGAAAAAAAAAAACTTCTAGTTTCAGGAATGTTTGGTAACAATTAACATTTGCTGCAATCTGTGGCTACTAGTTGGAGTTATGGATGTAAGTATGTAACTATCTGCTGTAAAGAAATTTTTGCAAAAATGGCTGTAATTACACCTGAAAAATGATACATATAATAACCAAATTGTCAACATAATAAATACGGGTAAGAGGGTAGTTTTGCTTTATTAGAAGCTCTAGCAGTTATGAAGGCTACTCAAAGTAGCATAGTCAAAAGTTTTGTTACTCTCCAAAGTTCCAAACAAGACTTATATTTTAAAAACCAAAAGCTAAAGCTTCTAAAAACTGCGTGCTTAAGCTTAACCGAGTTTAATCTTGTCCCCTGCTTTTGTGTTATAGAATCTGAAGGAAACATTCTTACTGATAATTTGTATGTTTGTAAAGACTTTATGGTATTCTTTTCATTCCATATTTCAAAAATGCATCCTGATGTAGTATAACTGAATACACAACGCTTATTTAAAACTAGAAATTGAGGATCTTAAGTTTTCCGAATTGGTTGTGAAATTGTTATGATTTACTTCGTGCCAGTTCTCATGAGTTCATATGTATCTTATAGTGCCATGATCTTTATTTGAATAATGAGTTACATTGTCTGTTAAGCGTTTGCTAATTTACGAATCGTGTATTGTTGCAGCAATCAAGGAACTTTTCCTCTGCTTCTCCATCAAAGGAACCAAAGATCAAGGTAACATAATTATGGCCCAACAACCTATACAATGTGTTTAGTATATTAGCAGAAGAAATATGAAAAAGGTAATATTTTTACTCATAGTTATCTTGTAAATCAGGTTCCTCTGGCTATGTTTGGTGGATCCGGAAACTATGCATCCGCATTATTTATTGCAGCGGCAAAAGCCAAAGCATTGGAAAAGGTTGAATCAGAGCTTCTTGATCTTATTGCTGCTACTGAGAAATCTCCTACTTTTTCTCAGTTCATGAAGGATTTGGCAGTCCCAGCAGATACTAGAGTCAAAGCTGTCACTGAGATCTGCGATCAAGCTAAATTCTCAGAAGTGACAAAGAATTTCTTAGGTATAATGGCTATTCCATGAATCGTAACCTTGGTCAAAGCGGTGCGCTTTTGCGCTTGGCGCTTCGTGCCTCCGTTTTAGACATTGTCGCTTTTGTGTGCTTTTTGCTTTCTAAAACCAAGATTTTAACCAAGAATTTAATTCCAATTTTATAAATTTATAAACTATGACTAATGCTTAAGTTGGCTTGACTGCCCAGCGTGTACATTCTTTATGTGTTTTATTGCATGCATTTATGATAACTTTCAACCCATTTGACACTTTGTCTCTTATACTGTTTGCTTTGTAAGAATGTGTTTTTTGGGTTATTCTATGATAACCCATTTACATGTATCAGTTTAAATTTGCCCTTCTATTATACCGTTCATATTCAATGCAGGAAATATGTAGAATATCTTGTGACATGTTATTTGATAACCGTGCTTTTTTGGGTGTTTTTTAGCAGTAACATTTGACAATTTTGAGATTATAGAGAATTTTTTTCTTTTAGTTTTTTTTAGAGCTTTTCATTTTAGCCAAGAGCCCGACTTGTCACTTTATTTTTCATTTTCTTTACTTGAATTATCAAATCATTCACAGTGTGTTTCTCTCACTAAAGCATTTGTTTTTTGCATTGAGCAGTTCTCTTGGCTGATAACGGCAGGCTCAGACACGTTGACACTATCGCAAAAAGATTTTCAGACCTCACCATGGCACACAGGGGCGAGATCAAGGCTGTAGTTACTACTGTCATTGTAAGTTGCTTACCATATACACATTCAAAACATCAGCATATTTTATTGCATACTAAAGTCCCCTAAACATGTAAAAAACACACGAAATAGCCCCTCAACCCAGTTTTGCTATATTTAAATCCCTGTACTTGTTTAAAACGCATGTGGTTTTGAATCGAAGTATTTAAAATGACTTGACATCTCATTAATTGGTCAAAATATTTTCTATTGCAAAAAGATTATATGATCGTATTTTACCAATTTAAAAAGGTAAAGCGTCAGTATATTAAGTATTTTTTTTCACAAGTCCATGTATTCTAGACACTTGTAGGGACTAATATTTGCGAAATTGGGCAGTGGACTTTTTCGTGTTTTTTGACATGTTTAGGGACTTCAATGTGGCAAAATTTTGTTGAGCGACTTTTTCATGTAAAATAAGGAAGTATTTTGAATTTTTATAATATCAGCTCCTTTTTTAAAGAAAGTTTGATTTACTACTGATTAAGCTTCTTTATCTAATAAAGTATGATTGCACTCTTTGATTTCTGTCAGCCACTTCCTGCTGAAGAAGAGAAAGAACTGAAAGATACTTTACAAGAAATTCTTGGTAAAGGGAAGAAGGTTAATCTTGAACAGAAGGTAACAAACATATCCCACCGTATGTTTTAACTGTCAGATCGGGCGTTCCGACTGAAAGTTCGTAGTCAAATTGTTCATATGTTTTGACTTCTAATCGTCAAATCGGGCGTTTTGACTGAAAACATCTAATCAGTTTCATATGTTTTTGACTTTTAACCGTTAAATCTGCCGTTGACCGAAAAATTTGTATTTAATATGTTCATATTTCACATTTCACATCACAGATTGACCCAGTATTCTTGGTGGGCTTGTGGTTGAGTTTGGTCAAAAGGTTTTTGACATGTCTATCAAGACAAGGGCAAAGCAAATGGAGAGGTTCTTGCGGGATCCCATCAACTTCGATGCCTAAACAGGGTTTGTTGCTGTACTTTGTATTCTGAATTTAACATCTTGTCCTCAGAAAGGAAGCCTTTTGTTTTGTTTCTTGCTGCCCCCTTGATTCGGGTCAATGTTCAACCCGCCAGATTATGGTGTTTTTTAGTTTGCAAATAATAATCCATTGAGAAGCTTTCATATGTTTGAATATTTTCTTTGGCCATAATGTTTTGTGACATAAATCTTAAGATTGTAATTTTTTGTTTCATACAGTTGAGATCCAGGTCCATACATACATGTATGGAAGCTAGTGTATTGAACATGCACATTAATAAAGAGACAAGTACCAGATTTGCAATACAAAAGGAACAAGTATTTATATGCAACAGCCAACATGCATGTATTTTTTTTTTTTTTTTCAAATGAATTTAATAAAACAACAATCTGTTTTTGTTTTGTTTTGTTTTGTGACCCAGTGTACAAAACCCTCTAAACCCATGTTAATGTATGGAAAACTGTTGCTAATCCAACTCTTGATTCCTAGATCAATGTTAATATAGTATAAATATCCCCTCAGTGAGAGGGCACTCGATGTTAACTCACAAACTTAGGATCAATTCACATGCATTCTTTTTTTGACCTTTAACAACGATACCATCTAAAATATCGTTACTTACTCTTACGCTAGAGGCCGGTCAAGGAAAGAACCAAGTCACCAACCCTATTGGGAAATAATTGATGACATGCTGCGTTGCTATCAACAAAAAAAGATCAAGTGTGTAAGATGACATGTTATTGTTGTTGAATGAATTGATCTTTGATTCAAACCCTGCGGTTCAAAATTGATCCTACCATCAAAATAGAACACAAGGGATTATTAAATCATAGACAATTTAGAAGAGACAGAGCTTTGAAAATGGTTCGATTAACAAGTCACAAAACAAAGACAGCAGGCACTGTCTGTATTTTAACATGACAGACACCATCCATAATGGACACTATTTGTTACCTGAAAGATTGACTGACATACACATCGGGAAGCTTGCAACTTAAACTTTTCAACTGTTTGAACTTGCAAATGACTATTATACATAAAAAATTGGAACCTTGTGGATAACATGATGTTCATCCGAAAGTTTGAGACTTCAAAATTTGAACTTTTCAAATTTCGAAACTTACTATTGACAAGATGTAAATGGTAGGCTTTGAGGTGGGCCGGGGAGACCAATCGGGGATAGGGTACATAAATCTCGGGCCATATTTAAAAAAAAATCTTATATATATGATCCCAATACCAAATACCATATGTAATTTCAGTCATGTTAATACTCTTATTTTGTTAATTGTCATGTATTGTGTATTGCTATAGCATTGATCGTACATAAAATTTAGTTTAAATTAGTTAAAGCCTAAGTTGTATATTTTTTAACGACTCGAATAGGACACCTAAATCCTCATGGACGCCCCTGAATATCACCACTTAGAAATTTACAAAATTTTTCATTTTATCAACTTAATATGGAAGACGATGTTTAAATTTATTATTTGACAAACGATTTTCATTCAAATGAAAATTATTTGAAATGAACCGATTGAATTTCAATTTACTGATTTTTGCATATTTTCAGAAAACAACTTGAGAAGAGATCAGACTAAATTGCCACTCTGAAAATTATTTGAAATGAACCGATTGAATTTCAATTTACGTGTTATATAGGAACACGTAATTCAGAGACAATTGTCAATATGTTTGTGCAGTTTTAAAATGGGAAAATGTATTTAATTACTCCAAACTATCGCCTATTGGCGGATATTATTCTGAACCTTCACTTTGGCCAATAGTACTCCCAACTTTCAACTTAGTTTGTTCTATCACCCCCAAACTAACGGAGGTCTAACCTGGTTAGTCTTCGTGGCCAAAATGTAAAAACCAAAACTTTTATGTGGCCAAAATATAAAAAACAAAACTTAAGGGGCATATTTTAAAACTTTTTATTTTTAATACCAACCCCCCTCTTCCTTCTTCTCCCCCCCTTCCTTCTTCTCCCCCTGTCTGTCTCCTGCTCTCTATAAATCAGCACCATCTACCAGCAACCCACCGCCACCACCATCTGCCACCACCTCCGGCGGTACTCCGGCGACCACCCACTTCAACACTCACCTTCACTTCAACACCCTCCGGCGACCACCCACTTCAACACCCTCCGGCGACCACCCACTTCAACACCCACCTTCACTTCCACAACCTTGCTTACCCAAATAGTATTGCGGGAAGAGAGATGCAGAGAATGAGAAAGAGACAGAGGAAAGAGAAAGAGAGAGAGAAGCAGAGGAGAGAGAACCGGAAGAGAGGAAAGGAGGAGGTGAAGCTGTGGTGAACCGGTGACAGACGGCGGCGGCGGTGGAGCTAGGTTTAGGGTTAGGGTTGGTTGAGATTTTGACAGGGAGGTCACGAATGATTACCATAGCTGTAGCTGTTTTGCAGCGGCTAAGTTTGTGGGTTTTGGTTGGGTGGTTGAGGAGGAGGTGGAGGCAGATGGTGGTTGGGCATCGTGATAATATTGCTGGGAAGTGGTTGGGTGGTTATTATTATTATTATTGGTGGTGGTGGTGAAGTTAGGGGAAGTGATACTACGGTGGAACCCTAGAAGAGGTTGGGAGGCCATATGGTTTAGGTGATGAGGAATGCATACAAAAGTTAAGGGTGGATGGGGATGGTGGTTGTTAGGGGTGGATGGTGGAACTTGGTGGTGGTGAGTGGCTGCTGAAACTTGAAGAAGAAGAGGGGGGGGGGGGGGGGGGGGGAGGGGGTTGAGATTTATAGAATTTATAATAATAATAATAATAATAATAATAATAATAATAATAATAATAATAAAAAGTTTCAAAAATACCCATTAAGTTTTGGTTTTTACATTTTGGTCACGAAGACTAACCAGGTTAGACCTCCGTTAGTTTCGGAGTGATGGAAGAAAATAAGTTGAAAGTTGGGAGTGCTATTGGCTAAAGTGAAAGTTCGGAGTAATATCCGCCAACAGGCGATAGTTGGGAGTATTAAAATCCATTTTCCCTTTTAAAATTTAAGAATAATTCTATTTATCAAGGCCTATGTTGTCATAACTCATAAGCCACTTGGGCGCGTGCCTAGACGCTCGGGCGGTAGCGAGGCGCACCTAGAGCGCTTGGTGGTGACTTAGGTATAAAATCTGGGCTTTTTTTGTGAAAAACGGTGCCTAGGGCGCGCTTGGAACAGCCGCAGGCGATAAAAAACGATAGCTTAAACTCATTAGGCGCAAATCTAGGCCTTTCTAATGTTTTAGTATCACTTTTGAACCGGAACGTTTGTATAAGTCCAAACGTTTGTATAAGTCCTAGTTGAACTTTTGGTGTCACTTTTGAACTACAAATGTTTGTATAAGACCTAGAACTTTTAAACTTTTGTTAATAACTATTAACTACATGATCTTAAATGGTATATATGGTGGTTTCTTTATTATGTTTGTGAAATAGTATTAATTTTCAAAGCATAATATATATATATATATATATATATATATATATATATATATATATATATATATATATAGGGGATGGATTAAGGGGAAACCCCTTCTTCATAAAAAACCCCTTAAACTCTATCATGACCATTGATCATAGTTGATCAATGGTCCTTAATTAACTGATTTTAATAATACAAAGCAAGTGTCATTTGTGTGGCTATAAATGACAACAAGGGTATTTGAGTCATTAACCACAATCAAGCCACTTGTCTCTGTGTAACTGACATGCATATCATATCAACCCTCTCTCTTCTTCTCGTTCAAAACAATTTCAAAACACATAATGCACCCTCTCTCTCTCTAAACAATTTCCCCCTTTCTATTATCAATAATCCATCATCAAACTTTCTTCACTAGTTTCAAAACCAGAGAAGCACGAAAGGAAGATGACTTCCTTTAGCCTATCTCCACTATGGTGGCGACGACGACGGAAAAGCAAGAAGGCTTCACACAAGAAATCATCAAAAAGGTGTGTACATCCTTAATAGTATGTCAGGATTGTTAGGTTTGGTTAATGTGAATGTTATATTATCACATAATGTTATATTATCACATATTGTTACATCATTAGTATGAATAATTTTTTTTCAGGAAAAACAACCGTTCTGATCATAGTGTAGTTGTTGTGTCTGATGATTCTACACATGAAAAGGGTGTTTTAAAGGATCCTGGCCCTTCTCACTCTCCACTTACACAAACAAAACGTACATTAGGTATGAAAAACAAAATTTTGAAAAAAAATAGATCCTTTTAAAGGGTGTTATAATCTGACTTTGTTTTTTGTTGTTGTCTGGAAGAGTATGATTCTGACACACCGTTAAGTGCATTAAAGAGGAAAAAGAAAGGTAATATATATTTGATTGATTTTGTGGTATGTATGTTTGAGTGGTATGTTGATTAATGACAATGCTTGCTGTTACCTTGGTTGATGTGTTTAAAGGGAGTATTGCAAAGGAAACAGAAAGGGCTACAGATGCTAGTACATCTAGAAAGGATAAAGGTGTGTTTTGTTTTATTGCATATGAATAGATTTGTATTATGTGGTCCTACAATTTGTTATGTTGGTTGATTAAGACATCTGTTTGTGTGTAGGCAAAAAAAAAGTAATTGTGATCAGTAGCAAGACCCCTCGGAAAAAGACGAAAGGTACTTGTCGCTTTGTATATGATAACGTGTGTTAGCCAGTGCCTGGCCTGCGTAAACCTGACTTGGTCATCGACGTCTTGCAGGTACAGAGAGGGCAACTGATACAAAGACTACGAGTGGGTCAGTTAGGGTAACACGGTCTGGGTCGAGGGTAGTTGAGCGTGCCACACCAGCAGTTGTGAAGAAAAATGCGACCAGGGAGGCGAGGTCACGTAGCGCTGGTAAGCGTAAAAGGTCTGGAAATGTGGAGACGCAGGTTGTTGAACCCGGAAAACAACGTAAAAGGTCGAAAAAGAATGAATGGAATGGAATACGGACTAGGTCATCGCCTTTTCAATTTGCTAGGTGTGTGGAAGTTTTAAGTGAAGAACAACGAATGGTTGTGAAGGAGTTGGGTTTTGGTAAGTTGTTAAACTTTAAGATGGACGGTATACCAGCCAAGTTGGGGCATTATGTGGTTGATAATTTCAACCCTGATACACTAGAGATGACTTTCCCATGTGGTAGTATTATCGTTGATGAAAAAGTGGTAGAGAAGATACTTGGCATTCCACGTGGAGGGGTTCCATTCAACTCACATGACCGGTTGCCAAAGTACGACGAAGCCGTAGCTAAGTGGCGCAAGAGGTACCCAGAGAACAAGTACGTTGCGCCAAAACAGATGGTGGATATGATTCAGAATGAGTCTGAAGGAGCTGATAGCTTTGACTTCCGTCTAGATTTTCTGATGTGCTTCTATGCTGTGATGATTGAATGCCACAAACAAGGTAGTTTGAAGGATTCAACAATTGAGTATCTGAGGGATAATATGGATTTTGCGAAGATCGATTGGTGTGGCATCTTAGTGGAGAAGCTTAGGACTTGCAAAAAAGGATGGAATAGAGAGTCCCAAAAGACACCATTTGCTGGGCCCCTCGCATTGCTGACGGTAACATTGTTGATTAAAAAAACTTGCAAACTGATTTTACATTTTGTGTGTTTATAACATGTGTTAGTACAGTCACTAACATCTGTTAACCTGCAGCTTGTGTATGTGGATTGCGTTTCATGCGATTGGATTGACGTTGATGATTCTGTATATCCAATTACATTCTGGAGTTTCCAACGGCTGAGAGAAAGGGAAAAGTTAGATATTGAAAATGGTGGGTTTGGAACAGGTAGCTTCATGGGTTTGTCGGAGTGTGAAAACGTTCAAAGTGGAACAGCCGAAACGAGCATTCAGGTGTTTAGACCTTCTTTACATTAAAAAGTTTTCTTATTATATGATCTTATTGATAAAGAAATCATGCTTGGGTTTTATATTTTACGCCCCCTTCCATCTGCTTCACAGGAAAAAGTGTTGGCAGTTGATAAGCTAGTAGATGTTATGCTGAAGACAAAGAAACGTGTTGAGACAGAAATTGCCAAGTTATATGATCAGCATGCAGACCGGGCAGATGTGATTGCAGTCAAAGGGAAGTATGAGAGCGTGATACAGGAGTTACCTAAGTGGAAGAATAAAGAGGTTGGAGGTCGCGATACGGTATCAGCCACCATAGCCGGCGTACTGGGAGACTTACAAATAATGCCGGAAGATAATGATGGCGTAAAACATTCTGCAGCGGACCTTGATACAGATGAAGGGGTTACATCAGACAAAGCTGGTAAGTGGTTGCGAGTTCGATTAACATTGACATTAAAAAAACATAGTCTGATGTCTGTGCATGGCGTTACAAAAAATACAGGTGCTGGAATAGAACTTGACGTTGGTGCTGGACTCGATGACTTAAGCACGGGGACGGAAATTTCGCCATTAACAACCCCTCTGCAGCCTCGTAAGAAAACTGTGCTGGGCAATGACGACGTTAGTGATGCTAGTCCAGTGGACAGTCAATACCGAAAGATCCTTCACAATGCTGAGAATAACAAGTTGGTTGACAAAGATGTTGATACTGATAAGGCAGTTCGCGGTGGAGCGAGGTGTGAGGTAGTGGACCCTGAGGTACCCATTGCCGATGTTCGCAGCAAGGGTAGTGGTAAGTTTTCCTATTATATATGTAGCGCCCTTGTAGCGATTTAAAAAATACACATGTTACTCACATTTGTCAAATAAAAATAGGTGAAGGGTCCGTTGTGAATGAAACGACTAGTGATAAGGTGGGCATGGATACGGTACAGGCACATGCACAGCCGCGGGGATCCGGCGGTTTTACCAAAAATATAATCAGGTCGAGGCCAGCCGTGAAACCCAGAGAGCTAAGGAATAAGAAAGCAGGGGCAAGTGATGTTGCATTAATGGAGGAAGCAAGAAAAGAAGTTCAAGGTCAGTTCGGACTGTTTTAAATATTATATGTTGATTGGTGGCTAACATGTGTTAAAACTGGAGTAGGTATAGAAAAATGATTTTAGTGTAAAAAACGAACGCATGACGTGTAATTTTTTTTTTTAGTAGGTAAGGTGTTGGGAGACGAGAAGGCTGCTGTTGATCATAATAAACCACCATCCACTGTTGATGTTGGGAGTAGTGTGTCTGAAACTGAAAAAGACGGAAGCATGACTACGGCACATGTTGGGGGAAGCATGACGGGAAGTAAGTGTTTCTTTCTTCGAGTGTACTAACCCGTGTTATGGTTTGTCATTAGGATCTGATAAAAAGCATTATTTATTCAGCCTAGACATCTTTATTTATGGCGGCATCCGTGTTTTTTGTTCTTCAATAGGCAATCCAAGAAATGAGAAGCCAGATGCTGATCGTGAAAAATGTCCGACTGATCTGAGCACTGTGGCGCCCGTCCAACATTCGCAGCAGGAGTCGACGTGTGTTCATGACACCGACAAAGACCACAGCTTGTCTACAGGACATGCGGGGCCGCTGATTTCTGAAGATAAGCAACAAGAGACACAAAAAAGTAAGTATTTCCCCAGCAAAAGTCACTAACCTATGTTAATGGTCAGTAACAAAATTCTTTAGATGTTAATGTTTTCGTCACGTATATTTTTTGACACCTCAACAGAAGAGAAGGTAGCTGCTGACCCTGATGTCAGTGATGGTGCAACAGTACAAAAAACGCAGCAGCTGACGTCCGTTCCTGTTAATATCGAGAAACAACCAGACCCACTAACGCTGTCAAAACAAACTAACGGTAATGTTGACTCAGCCTTTTATAAAACGAAACGAGTTTTCGATGCAACTGTTTTTTCATTTCATAATGACTACATTGTAAAATGTTCATTGTAGATGACGCTAGCGAATCTGCATGTTACTCGGGGATCGCGCAAGTGGCTGACAGGGCGCCAAATCCAGGTGCGCATGATGACGTAGGAGCATCGGGCGTGGTTTCAGGACAAGTTCTGCCAAACCAAAGTGCGCGAGGGGATGACTATGAAATGCCAACTTTTAGTGTTGGACTGACGCAGATTGAGCAAGCCGAACAGGGGATAAACAATGAGAAAGAAGGTCGTGAAGCCATGAATGTTCCTCTCCATGGTATGTTATATGCTATAGTCTGCTGGTTTCATATGTTAGTTGACATGATTGTTTAAAGTAAAACTACAATTTTTTTTGATAACAAACAGCGTGCTCATCGTCTGAGAAAGCAGTGGAAACACCGTCGCCTATCCCGATGGTTTTGCCTATCAGTTCCTTTGACGCGAAAAGTGGCGTATACAATCTATATGGCGTTGCTAAGGAAGATCAGGATGATGATGATAATCTAACATTGGCAGATAGGCAGAAAATGATTGCCGAATTGGACAAGGGGAAGAGGAATCCACTACGGGAACGAAGCGTGACGTACGTGCACAAATCTCCCTTCATCATACGTGGCGTGACCCTGCTGGAGGGGGTGACCAAAGATGACGAAGACGTGTGGGACTACATATGCGTGGATGAAACCTTGCAACATAAGCTGTTTGGGACATATGCTCGGAGGAAAGTTCAAGCGGAGCTGTAAGTTTGCGTATCCAATACTCTACACCCTATGTCCTGTTTCCTCACATTTGAAAGCTTAAATCTGGTTGTTTTAACGCAGGGATGGGAAAGGGAAAGAGGTTGACACAACTGGGAAAGGCAAGGAGGTTGACACAACAGTTATTGACGACCCTGATACGCTTTCAAGGTAGGCTGCGAATAGATTGTTTCTTATAATTTACTAAGGCAGTAACGTTAAAGTATTTTAATAAACATGTGTAGGGAGGTCTTGTTTAGAAGTAGTTCTAATGTGGAAGCTACACGTGGTATGTTTAAGTCGTTGAAGCCAGGTCAGTGGGTTGCGGACAGCATAATCGATTGTTGGGTGGAAGTTCTCAATTTCGAAGAAACTTTAAAGTCAGATGACGCATACCTTCGCCTGTTTATAGGAACCAAAGCTGTGGTAATGAATAGTCGTTTCAATTTAGTTTGTATGTTATGTTATGTTTTGAATATTGTACTTACACCACTCTCTAAACCGCATAGATTCCATGGATGATAAATGATAAGAAGTGTGATCACCAAGTCAGACAGGAAAAGTTTGCAGCTGGCATGAAGGCCGCTATACCAAGTTACCACAAAATCACAGACTTCAGGAAATTTGAGATCGTCCAGTTCCCTGTGCTTGAGAGAGGGCATTTCTACTTGTTAGTTTTTGAGCTTCGCAATGTGGCGATAATTCTGATTGACAATGATAAGAAGAGAGGTCGTCGTGGGTTCCGAACAAGCAGCGAGTTCAACAACATGGATGTGCCATATAAATACGTAAGTTTGTTGCCTAATGTTGAATGTTCCGGTTGTTTAGTATGGTACTAACACATGTAAATAAACTGCAGAAGCACATGTTTGTCAATTTCCTGAAGGAGATCCAACACCCGAGGGCGAAAGCGGTTGAGGCTGCAGCAATACAGAAGCTTGATCTGGAATGGGGGACAGCAGGGAATGGAACGGACTGCGGCGTATTTCTGATGCGACATATGGAGCGTTTCATGGGGATGCATGTGCCGTTTGAGTGTGAATTAAGTTCACAATGGAAGAAAAAAGAAGGGGAGCTGAACAGACTCCGGAAAAAATTTGCAGCCCACATCCTCTGCTCCGATGTTAATACCATGAAAGCGAAGA
The DNA here is from genome assembly GCA_030844895.1 of Ambrosia x helenae. Lineage (NCBI taxonomy): Eukaryota > Viridiplantae > Streptophyta > Magnoliopsida > Asterales > Asteraceae > Ambrosia > Ambrosia x helenae. The sequence goes on along the minus strand of JAUTDX010000432.1, from coordinate 59,694 downwards.
TTGCTCGGCAAGCATTGAGGAAAGTTTAGTTGGCAGCGTGTGGACTTAGAGATGGTGGGAGTGTGGTCGTGGGGGTGGGGGGTATTTTGATGGTTGTTGGTTGTGATGTTAAGACGTACACTTTATATTATCCCCTACAAACAATGTTTATTTTGGTAAAGCTACTTGTAGGTTTAATTAGGATGATCAGAAACATGCCCTATGGCTAACGTGTGTAATATGAACTCGTAGTTATGTGACCAGGTAAGCATGGCATGGAATGTTTTCCTATATATCTAAAAAGGCTTATGGATCAGTTATTATTATAAATAATAAAAAGTACCAAATGAAAAAATGCAAACAAAACTCAAAGTATTTAAATAATGTGACATTGTACTATGACAAGTACACCAAAGAAACTCAAACTATTTAAAATAATAGACATTGTACTATGACAAAGTACACAAAAGAATTAATTTAAAAATAAATGACATCTATCACCTTTATTTGATTTGATTTGACATAAAGGTTTTAAGTCACTCTACCCCAAATTAATATTTATTGGTTTTTCCTTCAAGTATTAATTAAAAAGTAGTAGATATGAGATTTTAATACACCAAAAAAACCATTAATATGTTTTAATGTTAATAACCTACCAAACACAAACCACTCTCCTATAAAAATGCAAGCAAGATTGAACACATCCAACCACACATCAACTGAACCACAAAAAATGTCATCTCCACCATGCACCCCTCCTCCAAAACGTCAGAAAGTAGGAAGAAAAAAAGGAAACCTCACCAAAAGATGTTGCCATTCATGATGTGTACCCTACTCAAGAAGTTGGCGATGATCCGAACAATTCCAAAAACAACACGGGTAATGAAAAAAAACCACACAAATCTGATGAGGAAATGATGGCAGTTGAAAGCTCGCCCGAGAGCGTGACCTCGGTCACGCCAGTCGCACCTCGCACTTCTCCTGCGGATTTGGTTTGCCCCGGTGTAGACGGTGACCATGAGTTTTGTGGGTGTCCTTTATGCCCGAACTCACCTGACACCCTTTACAGGTTGGCAACCTACAACCCGTGGTCAGCAGAAGAGACAACCTCCCCGTCCGAGATTAGCTTTGAATCCCAGTATGGTAAGTTTTCCCCATGATAGGGAAGTATGGTTGTGTGGTTTGGATGTGGGCTGTTGTGCTTTGGTAAACCGCGTATCGGTTTATAAATAAACTAATGTAGTACCTTTAAAGCTATCCCTGTGTAATAGTTTAGTAGGTTTTAATGTATGATATCGTGGTGTTTATGAACCTACATCTTTCCGTGAAGTCGTGTTGAAACGTAATAAACTGTTTTTGGTGAGTTGTTGTGTTGATAACTTTTGACCATTGCATACATGCCCCATGAAACGAAGACACTTGCAAAACATGTGTGGTTGAACACAAAAAAAACATGTGTAAGTACAGGCGTTGGTATATGTGTGCAAGCCTAGTTGGCATAACACATATGTTAGTGAAAGTTACTTGTGTTAGTGTGACTTGCTAACTTGAGTTAGTAACGTAGGTATAAACTGTGCAAACTAGTTTGGCAGCCCACATGTGTTATTGGTGTGGGCTGTGCATAGGGGATATGTGGGTTACACCAGTTAGTAACGTATTACACAGGCATATTGTTATGCTTACCTGTGTAAGTGTACCATTACACATGCATATTTAGTATGCTTACATGTGTAAGTAGCGTATTACACAGGCATATGTTAGCGAAACTTACTTGTGTTAGTGTGACTTGCTAACTTGTGTAAGATGTAGGTTTAACTGTGTAAGCATGAACTTGCTAACTTGAGTTAGTAACGTAGGTATAAACTGTGCAAGCTAGTTTGGCAGCCCACATGTGTTATTGGTGTGGGCTTTGCATAGGGGATATGTGGGTTACACTAGTTAGTAACGTATTACACAGGCATATTGTTATGCTTACCTGTGTAAGTGTACCATTACACATGCATATTTAGTATGCTTACATGTGTAAGTAGCGTATTACACAGGCATATTGTTATGCTTACATGTCTAAGTGACGTATTACACAGGCATACTTAGTATGCTTACATGTGTAAGTTGTGTATCAGACATGTGTTATTGCCTGGCTTACACATGTTACCAGTCGTTAACATATGTTAAATATGCATTATACGTGTACTATCTGTTGAAGTGCATTCTGTTTTTGGAGCTGCCCTGTTTAAAAAACCAAAAGCTGAAACATTGCATAAAGATATATCAAACAACCAACACAGGCTTCATAAAAGCGGCATATCATAAAATAGATCAACCTAAAATTAGGCTTGCAAACATGTCTTTCCAAAAAACAGCCACCATACATGCCAACATTACATAAAAACATATATAACCAGTCAGCGCATCGCCTAAGTACTTACGTAGTTTGCAACAGTAACTGTGTTACGGACATAACAAGTAGTTGAAGGCCCATAACAAGAAAATGTTATAAAGTACGTAACACAGTCCAAAAAGTGCAATTATTTATAAACCTACTGCTTAGGCGTAATGCGATACCTTCTCAAGCTATGGTGGCGGGCCAACCGACGTGCGTGCTTCCTTCGCTTTCTTCATCGCAGATACCTTCTCACAGTTTCTTGAGTCATGATCTGTCACATACTTCTTACACTTGGCACATAGACGGGGGGCCTTTTGTATGTTGGCTGGTTTCTTTAGTGTCTTTTCACCTGGACCACTGATGCGCCTATTTTTCCCGCATCCCTTGTTTCGGACAACATCCGGGTTAGCAACAACCACTTCACGGTCAATGGTCTGACCAAGTATGTCTTCCATAGCAGCTTCGTCGGACTCCGGTACAGGTGGTGTAAGCGGCTGTTTCGCTAACAAGTTAAGCTTCATCAACCGGAGCTGTTCAGCTAAATCATTAAGTGAGTTCTCATTGCTCCTTGCAACATCCACGCATTCGGTCACTAGCTCAAGAATTTCATTCCTAAGGACTGATTCTGGGTGGCTGTCAACCCCGTAACGACTAGAAATTGAGAAAACTTTCTTTGGGAGCAAATCACGCATCCACCTCATAGCCACATATTTGTCGGGGATACGGTCAACCTTTTGCACCAAGTAAACACTGAAAACATGACGACACAAATAACCGACACGGATGAACCCCCTGCATGAGCATTCAGCCGTGTGATCTAATGGATCGAACCTTACCTGTATTGGTTTACAAAAAATTCCATCAGCAAACTTGAGCAAAAAATACATGTGTTAGTACAAAAAAGAAAAAACAGATCCCTTGGAAAACAGAAATGCTGCTGTTGTAAAAACAGTTATAGAATACGTCTGTTAGTAACAGAACCACAATAAATGTGTTACCTGGTATATGTTAGTAACATCTTTACGACGGTCCAAGTGTGTGACATCAAAAACAGTGACATCCCCCTGCGGAGTGGTGTTCGAAATGTAGCAAGCAAATTTGCCCTTTGTAATCTCTTTATGGACCTCCTTAAACACGTTGTGTGTATACAAGCTGAAAGCATGTTGCTCGATTGGTAACTCCGTGGTAGCAACAAAAACAGTAGACGAAGTCTTATACTCAGCCACCCTTTGGCGATAACGTTGGCTGTCCACCCTCGATTCAAAACATAGCATAAACTGCACAAGCGTGTTGGCGCTGGTAGAAGTCACTTTGAAGGCTGAATTAGAACTCTCACTCCTTGATGTTGTTTTCATTAGGCAGCACATTGGAATCTCTCTGAAGTAAGCTGGAATCCATAACTCCTTAATTGCAAACATGTCCTTCAACCATTGATTATCACCTAGTTCGAATGTTTCGATCAGCGCGTGCCATCGTGATTCAAAGGTGGATGGTTTTATATATATGTTCCACACCAATCGCTGGATACACGCGCGAAAATCGGTTTTATTCAGCAGCTCCCCGGACACCTGTATATGCAGTTAAAAGTTGGTTAGGCTTATAACTAACAATCCCCATAGGGTGGTTATGTATTTAATTCTCCTGGGCGGTTGCAAACAAAGAATTGCGTAAAACACACCTTGAACGGCAGTTTCTTCATGATATGCCACATGCATAGTCTGTGGCGAGACTCGGTGAAGACCTGCGGTATGGCTTGCAACATGGCCGGGTCCTGATCACTTAACACTAGCGCGGGCTGTTGACCATGGGCTTTTAAAAAAGCTTGTAACAGCCAAACATATGATTCTATTGTTTCATTTGTTATCAAACCAGCCCCAAATGTAACACATTGCTTATGATTGTCGACACCGGTAAACGGAACAAAAATCATGTTGTACCTGTATGGAGGTGGCAGATAGAAGTAACACGTGTTAGAAAATATGCGGATTTCCTTAAAAATAAATACAACGCGTAAAAAACAGTACGACAGCTTATACGTGTGTTAGTTTCAAGGGGATCTCAATAAGGTTGGAATAAAGGCTTACTTGTTGGTATGGTAAGTTGCATCAAGCGAAAGAACATCGCTGAAAGACTTGTAATTAAGCTTGGATATCTCATCCGCCCAGAACACAGAATGTAGTTTGCCGTCTTTAACAACAAAATCAAAATAGAAATCGGGCAAGTTGTCAAAGCGATCACGCAACCGTTCCAGAAACACCGTTGAGTCACGATCGCCAATAAAAATCCTTAACTGTTGGCTGAAGTTCTTAAAGTCAACAACAGTTCCGTTTACATTATGGTGCCCACCCTTAAGCGACACTAACAACCTGTGTGCTCTAACAGGACCTACCCGATTCAAGCTCATGTTGTGGATAAACTGTTTTGTGGCATATGTTAGTTTCCTTGATACCCTTTTCAGATCATAGTTATTTGGATCCAACAACGCGTGGTTATGAACATCATTGAAACCCCTAATGGTATAACTAGAACCTTCACTACCGATTGCAATTAACACATGAGCTTTGCAGTTGGTTTGTGTAAATGATCTGTTGCGTGTCCTCAAGGACGCCTCATCTAACGTGTCGAATGTTCTCTTCAACTGAGGTTTCCCATACTTTGCACAACGTAAGTACTTATGCGTTGCAATGCCCATCCACACCTTCGTTTGACCCTTCTTAACACAAAATCCAGCATGATCAGCATAATCCTTGTACATCGCCAACGCAGCTTCAAAAGTCGTGAACGATTGGCCATGTTCAGGTATGAACCTCGGGCTAACATTAGGTATCCAAAACTGGGTACCATTGGGTGTAGAAATCACATAATGCTTGTTGGTTCCCGTATCACCTACAAGTAACACAAAAAGTAAAAAACACAATAATCATCACCCTTATCATAACCTTTATAAAAAAACAGCCTTCACACAGCCACATTGTAAAAAAAAAAAAACAAAAGAAATACGTACACAAACCTTCATTATCAACATGATCAGAAGACGATCCTTCCCCTGCATCAGTTGGCAAACCCATAAAAACACCATCACACCTTTTACCAAGTGAAAAACCCCCTTCGTAGGTTGCCTCACCTTATAAAACCACAAACCAAGAAAAAGGAATAAATATGTTGATCTACTACATATGACGTAAGATAGGCACTGAAACTAATATATATACACACAGGGGAAGCATATGCATGGATAAAAATCAGATCTAAACACAAAAAGGAATAAAAATGTTGGTTTAATCCAAACATACCGTCTGATTCAGATGATTCTACATGATTTGTCTCGATTTCAGGATCATCGGACATTAAATACTCTGAGGATTCTATGTTAAAATCCATCGCATTAACTAAGGTGGGTGATTTAATGAAGCTTATTAATGGAGGGATCTGGACATTAGGTTTGAAGGAGAATGTTTGTGTTAATGGAGAAGACAAGCCAGATGATAATAATAATAGAGAGAGAGAGGAGGGAAAAGTACAATGACAACTTGTTGACTATTGTGCCAACTTGACAACTACATCAAGCTTAAAATGACCAAACTAACCTTCTCAATATAATAGAGGTGGGATGATGTGGAACATTATGGACCAAGTATAGAGTTTACTAAAGTTTTTCATCTAAGGGGGTTTTTTCACCTATACTTCCCCTATATATATATATATATATATATATATATATATATATATATATATATAATATATATATATATATATATATATGGGAAATTGGATTGTATCGCACTCAACTATATTGGGATTGGCCGATAACGCACTGAACTATAAAAATGATCACCAACGCACTGAACTTTAAACCTCTTGGATTGTGTCACACTATGGCTGTGTTTGACCATGTCCAGAACCACTAAAACGATTACTTAGTGATAAAGAGGTTTAAAACGATTACTTAGTGACAAATTAATACAATTAACACATATGGATTCTTCCATTTGGACCTTGTCAAACACAGCCTTAGTGTGACACAATCCAAGAGGTTTAAAGTTCAGTGCGTTGGTGATCAATTTTATAGTTCAGTGCGTTATCGGGCAATAACAAATAGTTGAGTGCGATACAATCCAATTTCCCTATATATATATAGGCTAAGTATAGAGAAGAAACCTCCAAAATGAAGAAACCCCCACAAACCCTTTATGTGGCTCTCATTGCTCCACATCACACTCTATTATTTTAACTAAAAAGGGTAAAATAGTATTTTTACCCTTCCCCCTCTTTTCTAATTTGAATTTTCTCTCCCTCCCTCCTATATAAACAACTCTCTCTCTCTCTTCATCTCTCTTCCACCATCTTCAAGATTAATCCCACCACCACCACCGCCACTGCCACCACCGCCACCGCCACCACCGCCACCGCCACCACCACCACCACCAGATCCCTCTGTCGTGTTGGTTGTTATCAGTCACCGGAAAACACACTGTATCAGTCACCGGAAACACACTGTACTAGCCCATTGGTTATGTAATTATTTTGGGGGAAATGTCTGAATATCGAGCTCCAAAACCAAAAGTCAGCAGCGGCCAGCGAGTGCACCCAGACCCTAGGGTTTCCATCTTCACGAGCCACGATCCACGACAACATTACAACATCTATCGACTTCAATACAGCCGCTGCAGAGCCGCAACTGTCTCTTCACTGGTTTGTTTATACCAATTATACACTTTCTTCATGTTCATGTGTTACTTCTTCATCTGAAACTGCATCGATGATTCATGATTGTTGATTAGTTGTTATTGTTAATTGATTACTCATTACTGTTGGTTTTGAAGAGTGAATACCCATCGTAGTTTGAAACATTGAATGTTGTATGATTTAAATGTTTAATATAAAAGAATAGATTCATAGAGAATAAGCTTTTGGTGAATAAAGCTGTCACTAACCATGATAACATGATATTTTATATATTTTGATATTATATAATGGTTAGAAATTAGTATTGGTTGACTGTTTTTCTTACTTTCTAGAAATCACCGAAGTTGGTTGAATTGAATCGATATTATATATTTTGATATTATACCACACAACATACATGACAATCCACCTAAAACACTAGGAGAGGTACACTATTCGCTTAAGTAAGTAGGTTTACATATTAATTAATCTTTTTTTATATATTAAGTAAACCAAAGTCACTAACCATGGGATGAAATCTATGTTGCGTCTGTTTCGTATGTAACAACAAAACTAAGTTGGTATAAATTATTATTATTAATATGTTTTTTAATCAAAATTGGTGAATTTTAGTGTCTCTTAACGTATGCAACAATATGTCTGAGTTGTTTTTTTATCAGTATGTGCATGTTTGTATGAGTATTATAATGTGTGGAATGTATGTTTGCATCTGTTTCCTATATTTGCGTATGTTTCGTATGTAACAGCAGAACTAAGTTGCGTATATAGGATATTAATTAACCCTTTTTATATGTTATTATTATTAATATGTTTTTTTTAATCAAAATTGGTGAATTTTAGTGTCTCTTAACATATGCAACAATATGTCTGATTTGTTTTTTACCAGTATGTGCATGTTTGTATGAGTGTTTATAATGTGTGGAATGTATGTTTGCATCTGTTTCCTATACTTAGCCTGTTTCGTATGTAACAACAAAACTAAGTTGGTATAAATTAGTTATCGATTTTTTTACCAGATACAAAGGTTTGATTTTTTGCATATTATAGAGGAAGAATTGGTAAAAAAAACTCTTGAATAGAATGTCATTGATCATGATAACTAATTTGGTATAAATTAGTTTCTGTTTTTTTTGCGTTTGTTTCGTATGTAACAGCACACTAAGTTGGTATAAATTAGTTTCTGTTTTTTTTACTACAAAGTTTTGATTTTTTAAGTTTGATAATCTTGATAACTAAATGTATAAAACAATGTTTTTTGTATCAGTTTCGTATTTTTTTTTTGTAATCCAGTTGGTTAACATACGTTAAGCGGGGGTTGGGCTTTACATGTAAATTGATGATTTTTGTTTTATTTTTGCAGGTGAGCATATTTTTTTGCATTAAAGATGAAGATGATTATCAAGAATGAAGTGTAGACAATTTTTTTTATTTATGATACCTTTTTAGCATTTGTTGATTTGTAATGACCGTTTTGTTTGTTTTTAGCATTTTGTAAGAAACAGTTCTTGTCTACATTTGAATGTTTTTTGATCTATAAAGTTTTTAGCACTTTTGTAATGACCGTTTTGTTTGTTTTTAGCACTTTGTAAGTAACAAAATGCCTATAACCATATCAATTCTCGTTACGTATGCAACAATTCTGGTGCTGGTACAATAAAACGAAAAAAAAATGGTCTAATAAAAAAAATAATAAATCAGCATTTTTTAAATAATATAAACTGGCAACTCAGTTTTAACCTACGTAACACAACACATGTTACATATGTAACACGGGGCATCTGGCAGATTTAGGACAATGATCACAAAAGTATGAGAGAGATGATGTGACATGTGTCAGGTCAACTTGTCATAGATGCTTTTTCAGAAAATGTCATTTGACCCTTTTGCCCTTTTTTTGTCATCTAATCTATTAATTGTAATAAAATAATGTAGAATCAATCTAGGCCATTGATCACTTTAGATCAATGGTCTAGATTAAGTTTACCGGGTTTCTTCGTTTTAGGTGGGTTTTTATTTAAACCATCCCCTATATATATATATATTCCTCTATATGCGCGTTTCTTAAAAAAACCGTCGATTTTTGTGCACCTTGCGCCTAGGCTCCGGGCCAGTTTTGGTTGTGTGCTGTGGTCCCAAATCAAATTACAATTCCCGTGCGAATTCCAATTCCAAATCAATTACAATCCATGAAATGAATGCTACCTAAGTTACTCCGGCTATTAGTAACCGTGTGCTCAATATAAGCTAATTGATCAATATGAAGAGATGTTTATCCTAAATACCGAACCCAAACAATTTAATGGAGATGTAAGAATACACAATAACTGATAAACAAAATATGCAATTAGAAGTCAATTGACTATGTAGTGGTTGACTACAAACACTATATATGCAATTAGAAGTGAAAATGGAGATTATAAGCACCCAGATTCCTGTAAATCACATTTGCCTATCAGATAAGAATCGCAATTAACTTGAACAGATAACAATCGCAATTTTAAAAATCCAAGTGATTTTAAAATACCAATAGTCAGGGTTTCAGTTAAAGTTCAAATCAAGTTCAAATTTGGAAACAAAACATGAATCTTGGTTTCTACCTCATTGATTGAGAATTGCTTTTTAGGGTTTGAAACATTAGAGGCGTAGTTGAATGGGAATGAGAGACCAGACGAATTTCTGTTTGAGAGTGGTAGGGGTGGAAGCGTGTTTAATTCACGGGTTAGAAATCGGGTATGGGGCGCGTGTTATTTTAGGTGAGAAGCATTGTGATGATCCCACGTGTAAGATGAAAAAATCTTACGTGGAGCCTTTTTTTTTTTTAACGGCAAAACGCTTTATATATAAATATAAAGAGTCAGCAAGGAGCTGGAAACACAACCATACAAAACCCGAAAAAAACGACGACAAGCACGCCCCTACACTAACTGGGCAAACAGGCCCTTACACCCAAAGAAAAACATCAAAATTCAGCCAACTATTCCAATCTATGGTAGACAGCTTCGACCTCGCACACACCCACAAAAACGAGTCTTCTTTGATAAGTTCCACCGACACACGAGGAGGGATAAACTTACCATCAAAGACCTTCGCGTTGCGGGCAGCCCATATTCTCAAACACTAGCAGCGGCTATGGTGTAGACGGCTCGCTTCCAGGACTTTGATCCGCGGCTTGTAAGGAACACTTTCAGCAACTCCCACTACGAATTCACTTGGTCCGGAAACGGGATTCGGACCCAAACAAAGATATGCCACCAAATAATCTTTGCCATTAGACAGTTAACAAATACGTGGTCCGAATCTTCCACCGAAAGACTGCAGCGAGCACAGAGTGGATCAGGAAGAAAAATGCCACGTATCATCAACTCAGATTTAACCGCAACTCTACCAATGACAGCCCTCCACATCAGCAGGTTACTTTTCGGGGTAACCCAGGAATTCCAACTGAAATCCAAAGTGGCCAGGTTCTCCTCTGCCACAGCCAAAATATCTTGTCTGACCGCCTTTACCGAGTACTGCACACCGTAGTCATTAGCCCAATACCAAACATCCCTGCCCCCATTCAACGTTACCTGGCCCAGAAGATGTTTCATATCCGCCACCTGTGGAAGATCCATGCTACCCGAGTACCACCCCCAATCCCACTGCATTTGATTCCCCACTCCAACCCACACCTCCTTAACAGAAGCGTTCTTATTCGGCGCCAGTTTGAACAGATCGGGGAACAGGCAGCGTAGCGGCTCTCGAGCAGCCCAAGCGTCCTTCCAAAACCGAGTCAGCGCACTGTCTCCCACCTTGACCTGCACCTTACCCAGGATGCTAATGCCACGTTTAAACAATTTGTCATCGATAGCGCAAATATCTTTCCAAACCCCGACGACCCCCTTTTTTTAAGGGAACCATCTTATTATTATTAGCCGAATGATGGATACAGGAAATTACTTTCGCCCACAATTGGTTCGGATCATCTCTAAATTTCCACCACCACTTAGCGAGCATTGCGAGATTAAAGTCTTCGATCCCACCGATACTAAGACCCCCCTCTTCTTTGGTTTAAGCAGCTTATTCCAACGTATCCCCCGAATTTTTGCCCCCGATCCCGTTTTTCCCCACACAAAATCCCGGCGCAAGGCTTCCAATTTCTTAATGACCACCTTAGGGGCGGGGAAAAGGAAAGAAAGAAAGACGGTAGGCTCCCAAGGACTGCCTTGGCTAAGGGAACCCTCCCCGCCATCGACAGATTTTTCGCTTTCCAAGCGGAAAGTTTACGTTTAAATTTGTCAATGACCGAAGCCCAGAAAATTTCCCTCTTCATGTTCGCACCAAGGGGGATCCCGAAGTATTCGAAAGGGAATTTACCAGCCTTGCAGTGCAGCAAATCGGCCATGTCCACCACCTCTTGAGCCTCCACACCAACGCCAAAAAGAAGACTTTTATTATAATTAATATTCAGGCCGGAAATGAGGTGCAGCCACCTAAGAAAACGGCAAATGCTGGAAACGTTATCGCGGGACCATTCCCCAATAATTATCATGTCATCCGCGTAACAAAGGTGGGAAAGAGACGACCCTTCGTTAGGAAGTCTAATAGGTTGGAAAAGCCCTACACTCACCGCCCGGTTTAAGAGCATCGTAACCACCTCCGTAGCCAAGATAAACAGGAAAGGTGAGAGGGAATCCCCTTGCCGAAGCCCACGCTTAAAAGAGAATTCGCCGGTAGGCGACCCATTAATTAGAACCGAACCCTTAGCTGATGTTACACAACCTTTGATCCAATTAATCCATTTGGAAGGGAACTCCATGAACTCCAAAGTCCGGAAAAGAAACTTCCAATTTAAAGAGTCGTACGCCTTCCGAAAGTCAACTTTAAATAAAAGGACTTGCTTTTTCACCTTTTTGGCCCAGGAAACAACTTCGCTGATAATAATTGGGCTATCAAGTATATACCTACCGCTTACAAAAGCCGACTGGGTAGGAGAGATGATGGAGGCCATACATGGTTTGAGTCGATTCATTAGAGTTTTAGACAAAATCTTATAAATCGAGCCAACCAGGGAAATCGGCCGAAAATCATCGAGAAGTTGAGGGTCAGTCTTCTTAGGAATCAAAGCGATGAAGGAAGCGTTACAACCAACGGAAATTTCACCCGTCACATAAAATTCCTGCATCATTTTCATAATACCGAGTTTTAACACATCCCAATATTTTTTGAAGAACTTGAGAGTAAACCCGTCCGGCCCCGGCGCCTTAGACCCATCACAATCCTTAACAGCCTCGAAAACTTCCACTGCCGAGAGAGGACGGATAAGCAAACTAGCATCTACCTCAGAAAGCTTAGGCAACCCCAAGTCTTGAAATGAAGGCCGTCTGCGGATCGGTTCGTTGAAAAGCCTCCTGAACCAATTCCTTGTTTGCACCTTTATCAGATTCGGATCGCATATCCACAAATGTTTGAAGAACAATCCATTTATACGACGGTGAGCTTGGTGGATGTTGACCAGGCCGTGAAAAAATGACGAGTTGTCGTCCCCAAACTTTGCCCATTTAAAGTGTGCCTTTTGTTGAAGATCCTTAGCCCTTTTCGTATCCAATTTACGAACTTTAGATCGAAGCTCGACACGAACCTGTTTTTCAGCAGCCGATAGGTGGGCATCCTCGGCTAACTTCTCCAAATCGTCAATCGCTTTAATCATCGCAGCCCTATTTTTGTCCTCCAGCAATTTGACCCTAGCCCTCCATAACTTTATGTCACCCTTAATACCCTTAAGAATAAGCAAAAGAGCTAAGTCTGTGTTAATAGCCGAGGACCTGCACCCCACTCTAGTAGCCGCGATCTCATCCAGATTACTATCACCAATCCAAGAATTGAAAAACCGGAAGGGAATAGGTCCAAAATCAGAGGTCGAGCAGGTCATTTGAACCGGGCAATGGTCCGAGACACCCTTTTGCAACACCCGCAAATTAGCTAACGGCCAACACTGCATAAAGTCACCGCAGACGAAGACCCGGTCCAATTTACTTAGCTTTATATCCGTGTGGTCCGAGATATAGGTGAACCTACCACCCGACATCGGGTGTTCGAGCCACCCCACATTAGCCACGAACTCATTAAATAGCCTGGCCATCCCCGGATCAAACGAAGAGTTAACACGATCCTCGGGACACCTAACCTCGTTAAAGTCGCCAAGAGCAACCCAAATCCCCTCCCGTTGTGAAACCACATCCATCAACTTGTCCCACAGAAGTCTCCTACATCCCGCGTCGTTAGGCGCGTAAACATTGAGGACATTTACATTCCCAACAACACCATTAATGGATCCCGTCACCAGAATAAAGGAGCGATCAGTGAGCACCGACTCCACAGAGAACACATTCGGGTCCCAAACCGACACCAAACTTCCTGATCTACCCACCGAATCCACCCAAACGGAAGACGACGCCGTCCTATCCCAGAAGCGAGACCAAAAGGGTTCAGACCCCCCAGTCAGGTGAGTTTCTTGTAAGCCCAAAAACGAAATCCTACCCTCGCGAATTAAAGACCGAACCCAGCCAGGCTTGTCAAGCCCCGACACCCCCCGGATATTTAAGGTGAGAAAATTCATTGGCAAATGTTCATCGCCTGTTCCCCATGGATTAATTTTCGAACGTGGTTGCCAAATCCATCGACTTCGATACCCAATTTCTCACCAAAAATTAAAGTTTCATCTACCTCAATATCACATACCTCAGCTTGAATGGGTTCCGCACTCGCATCCCCTGAGTCATCCCTAACCACCGAACCTGGATTGGACTTCTTGAGCCTGGCATGTGCCTCACCATCTCGTCGAATGATCTCATCCAAGCTGAAGGGATCGAATTCAGCTGGGTGATTCAAATCAGGAGTTTGAAAGGGCTAGGTCCCCACCACAAAATTCTTTTTCTTCTTATCCTTTTTCCTAAGGGTAATGAAACTAATCCCTGACCCAGTCCCACGGCCCACACCTAAAGATAAAGGCCCAACTGAATTACCACTACCCAAATGATCTGGAGCCTTGAGCCCAACACTTTCCTGTTGACCGCCCAATTCAGCTTCTGTGGACCCCACTTGTTGGCCATGCACTTTCTTGGAGTACGATTGCTTAGAGTTCCCATGCATGGCGTGCTTCTCGGGTTTTGACCTGTTGGCCACTATGCACTCTCCCGGAGACGGAGTGTGGTTCGCCACCAATTCAGCCTCTGTTTTCATGACCACCGATTTTAAAGCCGTGCCCTCCGACTGAGAGGAGTCCCCGGAAAATTTAATGGAGAAGGTCGGCTGCCACTTCGGAGTAGTTTCCTCCACCCAGAACTTAAAAGTGTGCTCCTTCCAGGTCATCGTAAACTCCTCAGAGATGGGTTTCCCTGAGGTAACCAGGACAGCCAACTTGTCCTCGGATAAATCAGCGTCGACCATAGAAGCTCCAGACTTCACCAGCAGCCTCCCACATCGTTCCCCCACTCTGTTGATCACATGCCGATCCCACAAGTTGGCAGGAATACCGTTAACTCGAATCAATGCAACCCTATCGAATACCGGAGGGATCCCTTCCCAGACGTACAACCGGGCAAACCATTCCGACCACACATCGTATTGATCAATCAAGAACTCCTCAGCCTCTGAGCATGAACCGAAGGTCAGCAAAACCTTCAATCCACCAAGATAACGGATTTCTGTCCTGAGGACCAAAGCCTCCTACAGCAATTCTTCGATCATGCGTAAAAACTCCAACTCCTTCACTTCTCCAATAAGGGATTTAAACTCCCATGCTTTCTTGGCTGACCTTGCCATAGGCGGAAGGTCAATGGACCTAGCGACCCCCCAGGCCTGTCCAGCCCTAGTATCGTTGGCAGAAGACCCTCCATTCCCAGCATTCCAGGCTCCATCCGCCGACTGATATCCTCCCTTAGTACCCGGGCCCAACCGAGAAAACACCGACTTATGTTTGTTGACTGCCTCCTCCACTTGTTTTGAACCATCCCGGTTATAATGAGCAAGGTTGAAGCTAAGTACTGCCCCATCCACCACCGTGCCCTTAAGACATTCCGTGAGGCTCTTTACGTCCCCCACATTTGAGAACCTGATGAACCCGGAACGGTTTCCTGCACCATCAAATTTCTTCGGTACAAAAACGTCCTCAAGATTGTTAAAATCTTGGAAGACGTGCCAAAGCCGGTTCCCATTACATCCTGCTGGAATATTGGACACAAAAATGGAAGTAGCATTCCGTATCCTTTCCTCCCTCTTGATGAATCTCCTATCTCTCAATACCTCCTTTTTGCTTTTGACCAGGTGCCAAGAATCGTCCACTAAAGTCTTCTTGTTCTTCAGGTTATTGATCTCCACTTCTTTAAGCTTCTTCAATGCTTGATAGTCTCCGTGAATCTGCTGAGATGACTGGTTGATGTTGTCGCCGTGTCTTCATCGCCCTTAGTCGTTCCACGTAATTTTGAGAGCCTATGTGGTAGCCTTAGAGCATTCACATCCTCCACCAAATCTTATCCATCAAATTACACTAAAAATCACTACTTCACCTCTAAATCTTTTCTCTCCTAATTAAAATAATAATACTTTTTCATACTTTTATCATCACATTTTCTCTCTCTTCACTCACAACTACTTTAAAAAATATTAAAATATATATAGGGGTGAACAGTAGCTTTTCATATTTAAGGTGGAACAGTGCTTCCAACAAATATTTTCTCTCTCCCCCACTTACAACCACTTACACTTACCCCATATAATTTGGTGGACACACTCACATACATTTGATAGATGGGATGTTAGTACTTTTAGTAAGTAAAGAGTCATGTGGCACCCGAGCTACGTAGATGATAGAAGTATCAATAAAATGTAAATTATTTATAAATATGTATGAATGGGGTAAATGATAAAAGCATCAATAGAATATGAATTGTACATAGTATATATGAATAGGGTTAATGATAAAAGCATGCTTGCTTTTGTTATCATATCATTGGCCTTGAAAAGCAAAAGATTTCGGTGTAAAACAATATACTTAAAGCTAAAGAAAACAATCAACGCTGGGCAATCAATGGCTTTGGCTAGGTAGGGCTTCACAATTGCACTTGAATATATCATCATTTTTAAAATGGTAACAAAATTAATTTCAAAGGAAAGATACTAAAGGTGAGTGCCAAAATACAAATTTAAAATCATATGAATACAATAAACTCAAGAAGATGAACAAGTGAATTTCAAGATGAAAATAGAGTTTCTATTATTCACGAAATCACTTTAACCATATTACAACGTATCATTTTTTTAAATAAATTTCGGAATTAGGTGAAAGAGCTGCTACAAAAGAGAGATTCTTTCCCAGAAAACTAGGGCAAAACAAGCTCTTCGTTTTGTTTATAAATAGGACGGAACTAAATGTTCTATGCTTGAACTAGATTATACCCGAGAACATCTCGAGGTTGAGAAATCTATTATGATATATTAATTTTACATATGAAGTAGAATGATGCGCTTTACAGTTACATGCATGAAATCTTCGGGTAGCACTTAAACAAAAACAATTAACAATGTCTCTCCAATATTAACGCCTAACCTTAAACAATGTATAACTTTAGTATTAATATCTAACCTAAAACAATGTACAACTCCAATGCTAACACATGTTGAAAATAAAATTCATATATATTGATTTGAACATAATTAGTGACTTGCCTATACATGATTAATGAATTACCTGAACACTTTGTGTTTTTTTTTCGATATGAACAAAACCCCACAAAATGTATAACTCTAATATTGATACCTACCCTAAAATAATGTACAATTCCAATGCTAACACCTAACCTAAAACGATGTATAACTCTGAATTGTACAACAACGACAAATCACGAACAATAGTCGAAGGCATTTCCGTTGTACATCATCTCGGTCAAACGTGCCCAAGTGCAAACTATCTAAACAAATCTTCAAATCTCTTGTAGTCTTCAAATCTTGATAATACTGTGATGTAATTTGATTAAGAATAAATTCTTTCATTTCAACTTCTTGGTTATTAGTTGGGGTTGCCATTGATGCTATTGATGAAGACTGAAATGTAAATGTTAAGATGGTTTATAATGACATTCGTGATTTGTTTACTAATTTATACACTTAAAACGCATGAAATGAAAGTTCATAACATAGTATACTTTTTATACTTGGGTTAACGTGTTAAACGAAAAAGTTTTGTTATATGGATTATTTAATTTCAAAACGTTTATAGTATCTAAAGAGTCTATACAACTTGGAAAACATAAATGGACGGATACTTTAGAAAACGAACAGACGAAATAATAAAGACTTATTTGTGCAAATCAGTGATTTAAATAATTATACCAAATATCGCGTGAAATTAATTATCTTTCAAAATTATTTCTATAAATATGTTCATATCCAACTTAAAATTTATCTATAAATTCCACACAGTACATATTCCAAACTTCATCTACCAAAATGGCAAACAGATCATACTTTCATTTTGCTGATACATTAGTCATTAAGTGATCAATATTCGGTATATATTTGGTCAGTAACAGAAAGGAGAAAAGAGGAAGATGTTAGAAATGAAGTAGAGAATATGGAAGAAATAGTTAAGGAACAATCATGGACAAACATTGGCGTGCTAGATATGGTGTTGCATGAACCTCCAACTGCTTTGAGAGACAAGATAGAAGATTACATGACTCAACAACTACAAATCGACAACAACATTCATGAAGCATTGATGGAGTTAAAAAATAATCTTTCAAGAGAGATTCTGAAAAAGAAACACATGGTTTTTGAGATTTTAATTAAGTAGTTTATAGAGTAGATATGATTTTTATTATGTATGTTTTTAATGTTAAGAACTGTTTAGTATAAACAACATTAAGAAGCAAATCGTCTGCTGCAAATAAAATCTGTTTATTACCATTTGTTTGTTTATTTAAAACAATTACTTTACCGTCTATTTACTAAAACCAACATTACGAAGCCAATAGTATGCTGTAAAGAAAATCTGTTGACTAACATCTGTTTCCTTCTTTAAAACAATTACTACTCAAAATATAAAAAAACGTAAACATACAAACTGTTATACTCTCTTGGTAAAAACCAAATTAAAGAGTGAATCTTTAAAACAAAAACTGTATTTCGTAATGTCTATTTCATTCACAATACCAGTTAATAATACTGATCAGATGTTTAATAATTGAAGCTATTACAACCACGGAAACATAAATCTACACACAAATTAAAGGGTTGTTGAGATAACACATACAAAAACAAATACTATTTACCAATATTTGTAGAAATATGAACATGTGATGTTTTACGTTATTCAGATTATAAATAACTATTTATGTTATGTCTTATGTAAATTGAAAATGAAAAGCTTGTTTAAGTTCGTTTGGTAAAAACACATTGTCACTAACAATGATTATCTAAAAATCCAACCTAATAATCGTGAATCAAAATTTGTTAATAATTTGGTAATTTTTATTTAAATTAATTTTTAACTTAGATTTAACTTATATTTTGTTACGATTTTAAATTATTACTCTTACGTTTAATTGCAAAATACGCAAAGCTCAAAATTATAATCATTAACTTTGGAATTCACGACACTAAAAGTGTTACAATGGGGAAGAGAAAAATGAATAGACGAATGAAAAATATCTGTCGGAAAACCAAATATTAGAAACAATCAATTAATCTTAACCTTCAACGGAAATTTAATAACACTGTTTATTCAAATCTTTTAGAAGTCATCAACAAATTTGTGAAACAGCAGTTACACGATTCAACCCTATTATTACAATTCCATAATTTGAGTTATACATTGAATTTAACAGAAATAAATACAAAATGGAAGACTTATAAAAGAACAAATACAAATATCTCTAAAAAACTACTTTAATGACAACAGAATTACAATATGTGACTTTACAAACTACATAAAAATACAAGGAAACATAAAAAACCCCTACTAACAACCAAAACCTAAAGAATGATCTTTGTTGCCAGCATCATCTAAAGAAATCATCCAATGAAAAGTAGTACACGACAGCAGGTCGTATTTAAATATCATCAGGATACAAAAACCCCTAACATTGAAAATAGGAAGGGGATGTATATATCTAATAATGAATTGATGTTTTCCTTTGGTTGGAAGAATCATCAGAAAATATCAATTTGAAGTGATTAACCAACTAACTATTGGTTATCTATTTTCCTTTGATTGAAAGAATTTTTCAAAAAATTTGTGAAAACAAATTGTAAAGTAGTATCATAGTGTATATTGGATGGAGAGATGTAAAGTAAGAATGGTGAAAATGAATATTGGAAATTCATCCCCTTTTATAGGCTGAAATATAATAACTATTCATAAAGTTGGTTTTCAACTTTATTAGTTGGATTTCAAGTAATACAAACTTGAAAGTTACTTTTGAAAATTTTAATTTATTTTTTATAGGATGAAAGACAATTGCAACACAACAATAATAATAAAATAATAATTAAGTAACTTCAAAATCGTATTCATTATTTTTGCGACTTTTTATAACATCTGTTGATATGTGTAATAAGTGATGAATTTCGTTACTTTCCCACTGAAACAACTTTTGAAATTCTATTTTATTTTTATTTAACAATCAAATTACCTAATAAACACAAATACTATTTAAAAAAATTTGTACAAAGATGAAAATGTCATGTTTTACATTTTTTAGATTATAATAAGTGTTTAACTTCTGTTTTATCTAAATTGGACATGAAAAGTTTTTTTTTGTTTTTTTCTTATATAAGTGAGTAAAGATAATAAATATAAATATATAATTAGTGTACATGGATTATTAATTTTACTTTAATTGTAAAATATTGAATTGTTAAACTTCAGTATATTTGCGACATACAAAATAAACACATAGCAAGTTAATACATTTAAGATCATCAATAACTTCATTAGAAAACAAAAAATTGTTTTATTATATTTTGTCTGTTTAGTAATATCTGTTCCTTTCACAACATCTGTTAATAGTAGTGATCAGATGTTTTATATTGAATACAATCAAAACTAAACAAACACTTTAAATATCTAATTTAAAAAAATATGTATAAATACTTGCAACAACATGTGAAAAGACGGAAGAGTATATATTTTTTTAAAACAATTTGTCATCAAATTAAACTTCAAATATCTTGAATCAGTTAAGGTCATCGTTTTTAAAACCACTGTTTGTAGAAACAATTGTTTATTCAAACAGACGATTCACAAACACTGTCCATAAAATAGATGTTCAATTAAACCATTCTTACTAACAATATCATCAGATTCACGATTACGAAGTTGTTGGTGTAAATGTATATCAAAACTGATCAACCTTTGCTGACCTATAATAACAACATTTAGGAATACAAAATAAAGATACATCAACTTAATCCCTTTAACCTAAGATTTACAATTAAACCCCACCAAAATGTAAGCATTGTATCAACATTAAAATATTTCCACTTCCTATCACGCCATCAATTTTTAGTTATAACCAAAATTCCTAATGATTGATCAAACTTGAAATTACACCAGTCACCCATTTTCAATTCTTGGGACTTTATAAAAGTTACTCATCTCCTAATTGCAAACCTATAAAGTTAGAATATAAGAGTGTTACTTATATTATTAAAATTAAATGCAAATTTAATTATTAATATTTAAGTAATACCCTTGGTTACCCCTATCTTTTTCCACATATAGTTTACACTCGTTCACTTCACAATCATTCACTTGAACAAAAAGCTTATGCGGCAAACTACGGTTAGCTAACCTAACTGTTGGGGCAGGAAGCCGCTGAAAAGTTTATGTATTTATAACATTATTAGTTAATTAAGTTCAGTAAGATAATGAAAAATATAACACATAAACTGATATATATATATATAACTTACATAACGTTGATAAAATGACAACATTATGCTCATAAACTTTAAAAGTCATATTCTCATCCAAATCATCTACCTGTACAACCATTTTAAATAAATGTATTAGTACATAACATTAGATATGATGGAATATTAATTGAATATAAATACTTATATTATACACAAAACATATAAACGGTTTTTTAACCTGCATATCAAGCTGACCATCATCAGTCATTTCAATATCTTGACCTAATTGTTCAGATTGGTGAGTTTGCTGAAAAAGAGCAGTAGCATTGCTTAAAAAGACCTTAATTTCAAATGTGAAGAGGTCTCTATCTCTAGAAAGACAAAATCGAAAACATCCAGCTGAAGATCTTTAACTACATTCAACCATCCATCACACAAATAACAGTGTTTCTTGAAGGTAATTATCTTTAACCGCCATGAATGATCACCAAATATAATAGTTACTAAATCTTCAGTAAATTTAGCATCACGATAGACACAAGAAAAACTATCAGGTACTCTCTGTGAGTAAAACAAATAAAAAATTTCTGTTCTTTTTTATTTTTAATGGTAAATATGCGTATAACAATAGTAGAAAAATACGTACTAAAAACTCGCTTGAAGGGTCATATATAAACTGTATGAAAGAAGTCCCACAAATCAAGTTTCGGAAACAGGACATTAACAAAGTATCTTTAGAAACAAACTCAAATAATAATATATCATGCACTTCAAGTCCCATATCCTTAACAACAGTTTGCCATCCTTCACTGAACTCAAGTTTATTTAAAAAATGCCTCGTTAAAACAACTTCCCATTTCTTTCTATCTGTTGTACTAGTTATACTTACATGATTATCCATAGCTTTAGAAGGATGAGAGTTATCAACAACATTTTCTGATAAATTCTATAATGACAAAATATTTAAAAAAATGTAAGAACCAAAAAATACTTTATTACAGGTTTTAAAACTAATATAACTATCAATAGCATAATAAATACCAGATTATCACATTGAAATTGTTTTATTTTTCTTTCAAATTGGGTGTTGATAAGGTTGTAAAAATTGGTAAAGGTGTTAAAGACTTGTGACTTATTTGCAAGAGGATAGGTCCAAAGAAAATCGCTAAAATCATCAACAAATAAGATATAATAACGATGACCCCTCGTACTAAGGACCGGGGAAGTCCACAAGTCACTATGAATAATGTCAAAAGGTAAATGAGTAACATTCATAGAATCATAAAAAGGAAGTTTGACACTTTTGCCAAAAACACAAGATTGACAAAGTGATTTATTAGGTTTTCCATAAGTAATATAAGAAAAAGACTTTAACGAATGCAATAAATCATGCCCCGGGTGTCCAAGACGTTGATGCCAACGATCTTGAGTAATAGCAGCAAAGGCAAAAGGTGTTGAGGAGAACTTGGTGAGGTCGGTGGTGAGGGGGTAAAGGTCTCCCGAGCTATTGCATCGTATGATTGGTGCCTTGGTCTTGAGATCCTTCACAAGAAAACCAAACGTGTCAAATTCGATAGAAACCAAATCGTCCCGCGCTAGGCGACAGACCGAAATAAGGTTTTTGATTAAATGGGGTGCATAAAGGACATTGTTTAGTTTAAGAGGGGGAAGGGTGGTGGTAAAATTTGGTTACCCTGTCCAATCACCGGTATGGTCATACCATTACCGACAAGTATTTCTTTATTAGTGCAAGTATTAAAAGTAGACGGGGAGAGGTTACCTGGTAGTTGCATATGTCCGGAAGCACCAGTGTCCTTTGAAACCGACGGGGTTCACTTGTTGCTGATTTAGGGCGAGTGTGTAAAGCGCCTGAGCGATGTCTGTCGGGGTGGGTGAGTAGGCCTGGCTGTTTTGGGCCGGAGCAGGGCCGAGAATACCCGGGGCTGAGTTGGGCTTTGGGACTGATGGATAAGGGCAGGGTGGGCTATAAGTAGTGGGCTGGTTGTTTTGGGCCTGGGATGGTTGAAATAACGAGGCCCACTGATTTTGGGTCCAGGAGGATGGAAATACAATGTAGGGATTTTGTTGAGGAGCATTGTAAGGAACGCGGCTGCCCCTAGTCTGTGAAGACGAATGACCGGATGTGTTTTGCAGCTGTCCGTTCGAGCCAGAGGAGGATGAATCTTGGGAACGAACTTGTGTATGATGTGCTGTGTCGGTTGATTTGGAAGCATGGAGAGCATTAGCGGCTTTTCGAGACTCGTTCATGCAAAGTTGGGAGCGGACCTCTAGAAAAGAAGGAATGGGTTTCGTATTCTGCAATACCATAACAACTAGGGCTGGCAAATCGTGTCCTAACAGGTTAACAGGTCTCTTACGCGCGCGAACAAATAAAGTTCTAAACATGAACACGACTCGTTTAACTCATTTATATATCATGTTTATAACACAGTTTTATGTTTTATGTACCAAAAAAGGGAAATGAAAGATTTTTGCCTCTTAATTATAAGTATTAAAAAAAAGTCAAAAAATCAAATAGTGTACTTTTCAGTCAAACAGGTCTTATCATGGCTTAACAGGTTACCCATTGCCAGCCCTAATAACAACGCTCTCGTATTGTTCGATTAACCCGGCAAGTGTGTGAAGCACCAAGGTTTGATCATTGATTGGGACATCGACATTGTGAAGTTGGTCTGCGATTACTTAAACTTCTTGGCAATAAGCCGACATAAAGGGAAAATTCACGAGACGCGTGGTGGCCAGACGTTGTTTAAGGTAGAGAGCTCGCATACCCTTGTTGTCCTGGAATAGAGATTCGAGAACCTGCCAGGCAGCAAAGGCGGTAGTACCATGTTTAAAGACACTCTTGATGAGGTCCGGGGAGATTGAACCATAGATCCACTGAGGACAATTGCGTCCAATCGCTCCCAAGAAGTAGCGGCTGGGTTAGTGATCGGATGTCACGGTCCGGTCAAAAATAATATTTATATGTTTACCTTATCACCTTTAACTATGTAGTTAGTGGTAATAGGGTGTCGATCCACGAAGAGTTTGTGGTCGGTGTTAATGTTTAAAGTTGATTGAACTATTTATGAAGATGTCTAGTTGATTATGAAACTTGCTATTGTATTCATTTAAGATGATGTGGAAATTTTTTGATTGTTTTAAGTGAAACTTGAAATTAGATTGTAATGAAAGTAATTGGTAAAAATTGAGTTGTAACAATAATAAGTAAAAGATTCACACCCGGGTTTCAACAATTGATTACTAAGGCTCTAACAAGTGGGTCAATTATACTATTGCAAATGATGTTCGCGGGTTGGTTGTCTCATTAGGCTTAGGTATCAAGAATCATCAACATCTTGGATGGACGATAATATACTTTATAACTCTAGAACATACAACCCTAGATTTGTGTTAAAGCAAGGAAACATGTTCATGACACTAGAAATTGGCACAAGATCAATTAACTAAAGTGACTTCAACATAAGATTAATCGCAATTCAACACAATTGTTTGACATACAAAAGCAAATAAAGATAGAAAATACCCAAATGTTTGAAACCCTAGAATCAATGTTTACACCCGGATATGAATAAATGTTTAGCCAAGCATGGCCATGGAGTTCTTCAAGTCTTGTGTTCTTGATTCTTCAATCTTCATGGAAATGGTGAGATAATGATTGTGGAATGGAATCGGATGATTGCCTTTGATTAGGAGTGATTAGTAATGATGAAGATGATGATTAAAATCCCAAAAATCCCTCCTTTTTAAGTCTCCATCGAAAATCCTGGTCAAATCTCCCATAAAATCCCTTAAATTTTGCATTAAAATTGATTTTGACCAAATCTTGTCAGATGGCGCCGTCAGAGACGGCGGGACTGCCGTCAGAGACGGCAACGGCGTCAGAGACAGCAGGCTTGCTGTCAGAGACGGCCAGAACCTTCATTTTATGTTTTTATTGGTCTTCTTTCTCCCAAAGCTTCTCAATTCCAATCTTCCACTCTAACACTATGTAAAATCCATTCCATAAATGCTTTTAACCTGAAACATCAAATCAAATCAAATTGCGATATTTCGTCTCAAATAATCATGTAAAAACACATTTTAGATTCAATAGAGGCGGGGTTTTCAACCGCGCATCAGTTAGTGGGTTGTTTTTCCGCATCAGAAGATGTAGTAGCAGTAGGTGGCGGAGGGCGAGGAGATAGGTGATCGGCCACGAGAAAAGCCGTGCAGTGAATCCGAAAAAGTTCGGACCACATGAGGTAGTTTGAGGCATCATTGACGACTAAAATAGGGATGTAGGACTTGATACTAGTGACGGTATAAGCAGGGTGAATATTATTGGAGGCCATAGAGGGAGAAAGTGATCGACAAAGGATGCAAAGGGAAGAGTAGCAGGCGAAAGAAGAAGGGTTAAGAGGGTAGGATCGAGGTTAGGCTGATACCATATAAGATAATGGTTCAATGCTTAATCTCTCATTGATCTCATGAAGGATTTATAAAGATACAAGTAAATCTCCTTTGCTTAGAGAATAAGTTTACAAACAACATCTTTTAAACATAAAGTATATCTATACCAAATATACAAATAATATTGTTATTATTGATATTAGCTATTAATAACTTCACTTATTTAGGATAGTGTATACTGTGAATTCAAAACTTTTAATTGAAGTCATGTGATGCACTTTTTTATTAAATCTTTTAAAATAAGAAACATACATTTTTTGCGAAGATATGATAATAATACATACACCAACCTGTTTTCCACTTGCGTGCTAGCTTTAAAACCTAAATAAAACCCCTCAGTTTACTATGCCACCATTCACAATTCTCTATCTAGATTGTGAATAACCCTAAGATGGAACCATCTGAGGAGGAAGCATTTTTCCGATCTCAACAATACACCACTCTATACTTTGTCCAAAGTCCGACCACAACCGTGTCATTTCACTCTCCTACCACCCAACGTCGCCTCACTCTCTCCCATTACTCCTCATCTCGTGGATCAACCAACTCCTTGCATGATCACAAGAAGATATCTAACTATGGTCCTATAGAGAGCCCAGATCATGGTGATGGAGTAGTGGTGAAACTTGGTGAAAAGTGTGGTGATTTTGGTGGTGGAGGGAATGTGCATGGTGGTGATGGTGTGGAGAGTGAGGAGGAAGAAGAGGAAGAGAAACGTGGAATGGGGAAGAAGATGACGGATTTCGTGTCATTTTCGCGGTCTGATCCTTGGGTGTGGATACTATTTCAGATATGTTTAAGGCTGATTGTGAGCTTTGGAGTTGCATTGTTGTTCTTCTATCTTATTACTAAGCCTCCTTCTCCCATTATCTCTCTTAAGGTCACATCTATCTCTCTCTCTCTCTCTCTCTTACGTAAAATTTGAATTCGAGGTTTTATATAAGACGATTTTTAACCTAAGTAAATGCGTGTTGGAATAAACAAATTTAGTTTTTCTACATCTGTTTTTATTAAAAGAATATTACAAAGCAAAACTATACAATTCATAATAAATACATATCCTTGAATTTTATTTTTACTTGATGAATTATAAATGTAAGGGGTTGTTTGGTAAGACTCTTAATGAAGCTCTGAACCATTCAGCGTTGAATAATTCAACACTCAGCGCTTTTGTTTCAATTTCTGAATAGAATTGTTAAGGCTGAACCATTAAGATTTGGGATTTTGATGACCATCAAGCACTAAACTATTAATCAGTTAACTAGGCTGAACCATAATAAAACTCTCCTACCAATGTGGAACAAGAAAATTAACCATTAAGAGGTCTCACTTAATAATTCATCACCTAACCATTTAGACCTCTTAACCATTAAGACATCTTAATGATTCAGCACTTAATTAACAAACAACCCCAAATCAAATGTATATTTACATAACTTGATTTATGATATATATGAGAAAATATGTGAATGTTTCCGTTATGATCACCATGTTCTACTCAACCTTTTTGGGTATAGAGGATAGGTTAATTATTTTCTAAAAGGAAAAAAAGGACATTTATATGATGACATATTATTGTTTAGGATTTCGAAAGACTAAAGAAAATGAAATAGTTGAACCGCACTAGTCAAATCCTATGTGATCTTCAGCCTAGCTGTTTAAGGTAGGAAGGTTTACTTTCTTAGAGGCCGGGTTCCTGCTTGGGTTTGGTCTCAGGTTCAAATCTTACGCTCCACCAAAAAAATATCCGCTTGGGTTTGAAAGGAGAAACCCGTTTGGTGCTATGGGATTCGATCCTGGGCAGTGGTTAGAGGTGTACAAAAAAACCGGTTTTAAAAAAAAAACCTAAAACCTAACCGAAACCGGTTTAAAAAAAACCGGTTTTTTAAGAACCGGTTAAAAAAAAAACCTATTTAAAAAAAACCGGTTTTTTTTTTCAGTTTTTCAGCACCAAGGATGAACCGGTTTTAAAACCGATTTTTAAAAAAAAAAACCGATTTTTTTAATAAAAAAACCGGTTTTTTAAGATAAACCGGTTTAAAAACCGACCCTAACCGGTTTCACCGGTTTGGGTTTTAATCACTAAAAACCGGTTTTAAAACCGGTCCGGTTTTAAAAAAAAACCGGTCTTAAAACCTAAAAAAAAAAACGGTTTCTAAAAAAACCGGTTTCGGTTTTAAAAAAAACCCGATTTGTACACCTCTAGCAGTGGTCGCTTTGCAACACAGAATTTACCGCTGAAACAGTACTCTCAAAAAAAAAAAAATCTTATGTGATCGAAAACTTTAGTTTATTTTTTTATATAACCATAAAAAAAATTGAAACTCCGATGTATGAAAGACCAAAAGCTGAAAACACTTTCATTAGTTATGTGGGTCGCGTGACATGATCTTCAAATCCAACCTGGAGATCTTTCAAAATTTTAGGTGTTTTTGTCATATTCACATCCAGCGGCTATCATGACATGCGTGTGTGAAACATTATCAATCATATTCTTTTACTTTTTTAATGGTCTGAACTAGTGGTTGTTTGCGGGGGGAAGAGTGATTTTTAATCAAACTAAAACGAAAACATATACGCAATTACATATCAACCATGTAAATTACTAACTAATTACCCCATAACCCATATTAAAAAAAAAAAAAAACTTTTACCTTATTAGCTGGATAGTTAAAAGTTTAATGAAACCATTAAGATATCTTTTTTTTAAATGAAACAAACACTCTTAATGTTGAATAATTAAGAGCTAAATAATGAGCTGAATGATTAAGAGGCTAACAAACACTCCTTTATTATGGTTTCTAAACACCAATAATATAACTTAACCTTAAAATCATAAGCAAAGGGTACATAATGGTAATATAGAATTTACATCACCCACACTACAAGAAAATTTGCCTTTATGTGGTTGCCACAATTTAGTCACCGGTGTTACTTCGTCGCTATTCCCCAGATCTCCACAGCCCGCTGCTATTGCCCTTTTACCTTTAAATCCCGAGTCATTAGCTCATTATCAGATCAAAGGCCAATATACATTCAATGGTCCCGCCTCAGATCCTCACCGTTAGTGGCGTCATCTGGCGGGTCGCCGCTAAAGGAAAAAGTTCTTGTAGTGCCACTTGAACATATGAGCAGACCAACAATTTTTAAGTATGCAACCCTATTAATATCACGTTACACATACCTCATTCACGTTAACACCTGTATTTTAGTGATAAATAGTCTTACAATTTTTTATTTGTATTGGCTAGTGAATAAAAATTCATCTAAAATATTTAGTAAAGTTACAACTCAAATGTACAACTATGAGTGCTACCAATTGTCACACCCTCAAATTCCACTTGAGGAATTTTACCACGAGGCGCGTGACATACAAGGATCCAAATCAACGGTCACAATAAACAACAACTATATGATATGGAAACACGTAGTAAAAAAAACCGAACCAAACAGTTTTAAAGTTTAGATAACCATAAACGAACCATAGCGGAAGCAAGTTAAAGTTTACAACCTATACTCAAAAGTAAGTAGTTCAAAGTACGAAAATAAAGTTTGACCACGCAAGACAAAATTAGACTCAGTGCGACTCCAGTGCGCCTAGCCTCGCTGCTACCTTAGCGAGCTGAAAAAACATGCAATGTTAGTCAACACCTACAGTGTCGGTGAGTAACAGAGATAAAGTTTGAAAAGCGTGTAAACGTTTATAAACCAGACCCAACAATCCTTACATCTATACCTAATGCTAGCTAGACATCGTTACATTATACTAAAGTGTCGTGAAACACTATTGAACGTTACAAATGCCTCAATACCCGCCATCGAACATCACCCGGTATCGTAAGTTAGATAGGACAAATATGCACCCGTCCGACTCCCAGCCGACCCGAGTGGGGCTTGTGGGGCCCAATAGATCTATTCACACTTTCCTCGCTATGTATCCACATATTAATGGTTCACAAGTTAGAAGGACTTTAAGTGATGTACCCATGTGATATAATGTAATATGTTGCTCTAAAAGTTCGTAAAGTTCGTATCGCATGTTTCTCCCTCAAATATGAAAACAATAAAATGTGGGGCTGTGACACTCACCTTAGATTGCATTCTTCATGTAAAATAGAATGCCGGCTTGTTATGGTAGTCCGACTAATGAAACCTACAATAGATAGCTTATTAATGATTGACCGATGATAAGTTTGTATGATAATCCTCAGTGTCCAAGACCTTGACTTTAAATGTTTGTAAAAGTGTTTAACATTTGGCACGACCGTACCAGACAAGACTCGACATCCCGTGGTGACCCGACATCCACGTGTTAGCCAAATACGAGTAAACAAGCAAGCATGTGTTGGTATGCGCCTTATACGAATAACAGTTTATAAGTTAAGGCATATAGTTCACATAATGCACGTATACGTCATAACACGTGTTACAAGGTTTCCTAGACATGCCATGAGGCTTACAATATGTTCGTTGGTGTTAAAACATGTTTCGGGGCTCCAAAACGCACTTCCGACATCAAAACACACGACTATGCATTAGAACAGGAGACTATGGTTCATAGTCGCCTCCCATACACACGACTATAAACCCTAGTCGCCTCTAGACCAGGAAACTATGATTCATCTTCGCCTGCTCTACAGCAGGTTATCCGTTTTGCACGCGAAACCATCTAAATCAGATCCAAATCCAGTCGTAACACCCCTAATTAATCCCCAAACATTAAACAAACTATTTTCATCAAGAATCCCCCAGATAATCATCCGTTTATCATGTTAATTGCAAATATTTCACAAAATGGATTATATTATGGATATGTCACATCAATGCATGAAAACTTTACCCTAAATGGCAAATAATCAGATTTCATCACATAATCACATCCTAAACATCATCATGTTGTTGCTACATCATTCTAGTATAAACCCTAAAACAACAATCAATCGTCAAATCACCACATATCATCCTAAATCCCTCTAATGCCCTCAAACAGGTCAAACATCCAACAAATCACCACATATTATCCAGTATCCACAAAACACCTCAAACATCCATCAAAACCTAAGATATTCATCCTAAAAACAAATCCATATCATCAAAGTAACAAACACACTAGAATCCTCATGTTTAGACCATCAAAACCCTTTTCAAGTTTGTATTTTTCATTAAAGATTCATATAAAGGATTAGACATAGTTTAGAAATGTTTTTCAAAGGTTTTCTAAGGTGGAAACTTTATAAAATCAGGCCTGGACCTTTGGGGTTCAAAATAACAACTTAACAAGAGCTTAGGATGAATAACACACCTTAGTTCTTGCTTGGAAATGATGATTCAAGCCTAGAATTGGTAGTTTTAGGGCAAAAACGGGTTTCAGATGTTAAGGATGGTGTGAGAGAGGTTTGGGGCGAGTAAGGGTTGCACAAATGATGTTTAACAAGTTATGGGTCGTATTTATAGGTGTTTCTAGTCGTTTCAGACCAGATAGGTGAGTATGACCTGCTAGACAAGACTATGAACAATAGTCGTGCCTATATCAGGCGACTATGGCCATAGTCGCCCGTTTTCAGGCGACTATGGCCATAGTCGCCCGTTTTCAGGCGACTATGCTTCATAGTCGCCCACTGCAGAGTTGGTATGGTTTTCGACGCGTTATTTACTAATTTAATACATTAATTCACGTATCCACATATCAACAAGTCATATAATAATTGTAAAACACTTATTACTCGATAACTAACACGTTCACGTCAATTCCCAACTCTCGGGACTCGAGACTCGTGTGTGTGCATTTTTACCCGGTGATCCTCCGAATCACCAACCCTTAGACACATGCGCATAACCGACTCCAGATGATCCCCGAATCACCATAATGACTCCCGATGATTCCCCGAATCATCAAATCGATTCAACTAAACCAGTTAAGTATATTTTAAGAATGTTTTACTAAGGTAGACTTATAAGTTTGATAAAAGTTATTAACCTGAATTTGCCGGGTGTCACATCAATAAAATTATATTTCTTGATTACAAACGAGTAATTCAGTAACCACCTTATCTAGATCAAAACATTCAAAGAATTAACAATGATTACAATCGTAATCAACATCAAAACCTCAAAAAAGTCATCAGCTAGTTTTCAAAACCTATAACAGTTGTGGAAACAGCCATCATCTCCCAGTAATCGAAAGCAGTCAGTAGCATGGAGGGTTGATCTTGTATAGAAAACAATGCATATCAGTCTTATACTGTAGGCATAAATACTTCTTTACAATAACTACACTCTCAACTTTTATAACATAATACAATATAATAGTAGAATAGACTATATATTGTTATAATATTATTTATTACTAGTAGGAAACACGCGCGATGCGGCGGGAGTTACACTTTTTATTGAATTACTTGTTTCAAATTCGTATGGTATTTATTGTAGCATCATTGTGGTGGATATACGTCATAAGCGTTACATATGTCTAGTAACTAAAAAGATTTAATATTGAAATTGTAAAGTATTTCAAGAAACATTTGATAAAATAAACTAACAAACAAAAGGAAAAATAAGTATTAATAAACATAAAAGTTGAAAAATAAAAGCTCAAGTGTGAACTACTTAAATCATGAGATAAATTTAGTCATACGCGTTCCAAATCTGCATGATCTCATTTATATTGTATGCTCACCATTCGTAATCAAGAGCGACCACCGGGAACTCTTGTATATCTTCATGTTTGATGATCACATGTTTTGGGGAAGATGAGTTTCCTCCATCATATCCTATATGAAGTGTCATCAAATACATCTTCTTTGTCGTTTTCATCAGAATTGTATAGATCAATAACTTGACTTCATTTCCATTCAAAGAGCCTATTGAATCTTTTCCTATTAGTTTCATAGATCTGACCCTTAAAATAAATTAAAAATATTTAATACACAAGTTAATAGAAGACAAAATAAATATTGATATTACCTCTTCACGAAATTCACGTTGAAGATCAGATTTGTAGGGACTAAACATTGCATCATAGCAAATAATCTCAACACTATTATCACCATTATCCTGCAATAAAACACATACAATATACCACATAAAATAACAACCACATTAATATAAAAAAGTAAACATTAATAAATACAACCCTAGACGCTACTTTATATGCTTGTATGGCTACAATGCGTGTTCATTTTCGTATGTTTTTCATCTAAATAAATCTGCAAAACCAAGAAGTTAACATTTAAATGACTAAGATATGTATAAAAAGGTATAATTAGTCAAATGGGACGAATGAAAACCATAAACTTACAAATAACCAACATTAGAAGCTTTAACCTTTGAATTCAGATTTAGATCCATGGGTATGTATTTTAGCAAGTTAAATAGGTGTGCATTATTATGTATTTATACGATAACTTTGGTAGGTTAGTAAATGGTTTATATTTTAAAATTCATGATTTTCTCACCCCTTTAAATTAGGAAATTTCGTTTATCTTTGACTAAAGTTAAAAAAAATATATTGTGTTTTCTGTGAATACCGAATTTAGTGCTTTTATCTTTTATTTTCTTTAGATTTGTTAAAAAGAACCCCTTCAAATTAGGGAGTTTTGTTGTTATTAACATATATGTTAATATCACATGGATATATAATACGCATCATGTGTTTTCTGCCAAATTGATGTAGCTGGAGTTTGTAAAAGAAATTTACCTACAATTAATATCTACAATTCATTTTTACATTTTTACATTTCTAAACTTAATTATTTTAAAGTTTTATATATTTAGCTAATTATGTATATTTAAAAGTTTAATGAGATTTCTTTTAGTTAATTATATTTATGTGTATACCTAGTAATATATGCATGCATACCCATATACATATGCACATATTGCTAATGTTGATTATTTAAAAAGACTACAATGGAATCTATCAGTAACAAATGTGATAAAACATTCTTAGATCCTAGGCTTGTGTTGCAGTATTGTTACCGTGTGACAAATTATTTGTCTGTCAAAGCAAGGATGAACCATAATGTTTAACAACGTTGCTGATATGTAGATTTCGAGTGCACTATATAGGTTTTTGGAATCGTTGCATTTGATTGATGTTAATATTTCATTACTGGGCGAAACAATATTTAAAACCAAATTCAATTTTATGATTTTGAGTTTAACTTGGTTATGAAATGATGTTATGATTTAACATCCATATTAACAATACACATGTCTTAGTTCTTTAATTGCGTCCAAATTATGTTGATCTGTAATCCAAATTTCACATACATTTTAGTTTTCAATTCTAATGCCTATTCAAGCTTGATAATATTTTCTCCTAAAATAAAGCTTTAGCTTCTTTATTTTTACTTCTACATCAATGGAATGTACCTTATAACAATATTAGTTACATTTTTTAAAGTTCTAGCTATAAAGCATTTCGTTGTAGGTGAAAATTGGATTCTTTCGATTAAACATGCAATGCGATAATCACTTGTACATAACACATTTATTTATTGTACATTTCAATCTACACGTCGATATTGACTAAGACAAACAACGGAATGTCAACAAATATGAACATGTCGTCACAGTATTTTTTAGTGTTTCTAAAACATAATATTTAAAAGTTATGATAGGATTAAAAAAAAGAATTATAACTTTATAGTGGAGGGGATGAAAGTGTAAGTACTAACTAAAAATAAGGGAATTAAAGTAATTAAAATGAGGTACTAAAGTGTAAAAGTGTTTGAATGACTATTTTACTCTCATTTTAGGTTTGTTAATGAAAATAAAGTTCTTAACTTTTTAGTATCTTAAACTACCAATCCCTCATGCATTATAATATAGTATTGATATATTATAGGGAAATTGGATTTTAATAATCTAAACTACTCAAAATTGGCCATTGGCACCCCAAACTAAAAAATTGGTCAACTATTAACCTATTTGATTCTGGCACCCTCTCTCTCTCTCTCTATATATATATATATATATATATATATATATGGGGAAGGTTTAATAGAAAACCTTAAACATTTGAGAAACCTAAGAAAACCCTACTTTCCGAGCTTTTTTTTATTTAAAAATTTTAGAGCATGTAATATACATTTTTTAATAGTTTTGAGCAAAAATAAATTTAAAAAAGCGGCAATCGTTTTTTTTTAAATAAACGAGTTTTGCAATATTACATATATGTAACAATACTTAGCTATATATTGGGTTTTCTCACAAAGCATGGGTTGGGCGACGACCTGAGGCTCAAATATTGAAGGGGCTCGAAATTTTAAAAAAATATAAATATGTATTTTTAAATTTTCTAATATATTTAGCTTTTTAATGCATTTAAAGTATTATAATATATATATATATATATATATATATATATATATATATATATATATATATATATATGCACCTTAGTGCTAATCTTCACTACTCTTTAGATATCTAAAGAGTTTTTAAGATTCTCGGGGACGACACTTATGATAAAGAAAGACTAACCCAAGCCTATATTTTGATGATTGAAGTATTTAACCATAGAAGAGACGTGTTTATAGCCTAGATCAATTTAACATGATCTGTTTATGATCCGATAGGAATACGAGACTTAAAAGGTAAAGAAAAGCTAAAACCTATTTTACATAGGTCTAAAATTCAAGATTATTTAAGAAATTTATAATAAAAATGTATTTTTCAAAATTTAAGACATTTATTGAAACTAAGATCATAGAATGAGATCCAATTAGGGTCTTAGTTACCTCTTCCACTTGCAGCTCAGATATGGTAGGCGGGCCAAGTTTCCTTTGGGAGGCTTTGGTCCGATTCTCACTAGCTACATTTAAGGACACCTAGGCAATGAAGAGGAAAACTTGTAAGCCATTAGTCGCGCAGGTTTGAATCTGAGCTGAGCCGGTTTTCATCCGACTGTTACTCCAGCGGAGAAACTCGTGTGGAGGCAGTACGGTTTTCGGGCAAACGCCGTAGTCCCCACCGTACCAGCTTGGACCCAGTTCAGACAACATAGTCTGGACGCTTGGGTGATTAGGGTCTGCCAAGAGGCTGGTATGATGATCTCTGCCACACATTTAAAGAAAGTCACCGTTCAAAAAAAAGTTAAGTCGCGCTTCATGACCTGCCATGTTTGTTGTGTAGGGATGTTTAATAGTACTATGGTTAAGGATTTTTTTAACATTCCATCGCACGATACGACGGTAATTCTGTTGGTACTACTATTAATCCGTTACAGTACCGTCACATGTTATATCAAACGTAGCAAGTTGATCAATATATTTTCTGTAGTACCACATGCTCAACACTCGGTACAACACTAATAAAAAACAAAATATAAGGTAAAAAGTTAAAGGCACGTAACAAAGTAAAACAAAGGTTTGAAACTAAGAAATAAGGGAAATGTATAAATGAGGTAAAAATGAAATAAAAATGTAGTAACCCGGCATTTCATGGCGGGTGGAGAGTTATCTGCATAATTGCCTAGTGTCCTTTCGGTACATTACCTGTAGGGAATTTGTGGAAAATTAACTTTCGATTTTATAAAACTATTAAAGAAGCCTACGGCTCTAGTTAATTTAGTAGTTAGGGAATAAGTTTCCATTTTATAAAACTATCTGGTTAAATTAAGTTACGTGTATCATGCTACAGAAACATATTATATATTATATAGTGTAAGTATACGAAGAAAACCCATTTTAGAGTGTAAACTGTGAAAACTCTAATTTCCTAAGTTTTTTTTATGAAATTTTTAGGGCATGTGATATACATGATTATAAACATTTTGAGTTAAAAAAATCAAATAAGCGCCGAGCGGTTTTTTTAAAAAAGAAAAAAAACCGTTTTCGGGTAACACATGTTACACGAAAATATGTTATTTTCGTGTAACATGTGTTACCCGAAAACTTTATTTTTTTTTAAAAAAACCGCTCGACGTTTTTTTTTTTATTTTTTAGCTCAAAATGCTTAGAATTATGTATATTACATGCCCTAAAATTTTCAGGCCTTAAAAAGCTCAGGAAGTCAGAGTTTTCACAGTTTTCACCCTAAAAGTGGGTTTTCATAATATCCATCCTATATATATATATATATATATAGGAGGGATAATTGAAAACTTTCTTGAGTTAAGAAAACCCTTAAAACCTATGTAAAAAAACATTATTTTTTTTGAAAAAAATAACCAATGTAAAATACATGTTTTTAAGTATTTTAGGCAAAAAAAAAATAAAAAAAAGCGCCGATAGGAATTTTTTAAAAAAATAAACAAACTTGCGCTGAAAACATATGTTTTCAGCTATTTAGCTGTTGTAAACATATCTTTTCAGCAACTTTGTTTATTTTTTTTTTAAAAATCCCGTCGGCGCTTTTTTTATTTTTTTTGACCAAAAACGTTTAAAAACATGTATTTTACATTGATTATATTTTTCAAAAAAAAAAAATAATGTTTTTTTACATAGGTTTCTAAAGGTTTTCTCAATTCAAGAGGGTTTTCATTTTATACTTTAAGGTGTATGGTGTATGCGTATTTTAGTCGGCACTGATCATTAAAGTGTCCTGTAACTAATATGTAGATGATTTCTTTGCTTTTTTGCTCATTTGTGTATATAAAAAGTTAAATTAAAGAAAACAAGACATAGTAGTTTCCATTGAAAATTTGCTTTTATTTTTAAGAAACCTACAACACATTATATTAAAATAAGTTAACTATCTTGTGGTTACATTTTTTATTTATTTATTTATCAAAGGGACTTTTACTAACATTGCGTTGCTGATTATAGATCGAAAGAATGAATGAGTTTCGGCTAGCAGAAGGTGTAGATAACACAGGTGTTACTACCAAATTTCTCACATGTAATTGTTCAATCAATCTACTAGTAAACATCAAGTCTAAACTCTACGGACTTCACATTCATCCAATAGTTTTAACTATGTCTTTTGATGATATAACTTTCACAACCTCAATAGTAAGTCACTTTGTTCAACTTGTCAATCAAACTATGGCATCTAGTGCTAACCATGATTGTCTAAAAATCTTTTGGTAGGAAAAACAGGCACTATATGCATCAAGTAATGGGCCAACTTCTTTCTTGTTATCCTTGGGGACGATAAATAAGCCAATGTATGGTGCCGGAAGAAGTATGCAAGACATTCTAGACACCGGAAAGGGTTTGTCTTTGGTTATTAGAGTGAAATTTAGTTCAAGATTTTATGTCGTTGGGAAGCTTTTACGCCTTAAGTATCACCACCGTATTGAGTGCATCTTAATACTAAATAGATCACAAGATAAACAACATAAATCCCTAATTTATGATCATATATGTAATTTGTTATGATTGAAAGTAAGTGTGAAAAGGTTATTCATTATAAAAGAAAGAATATATTTTATCAACCATATGAAGTTTCTTGTTTTAGAATATGATTGATTGCTTCTTATTGCAATTAATTATGTGAATCCAACCTCTCATAGCATCAAACTATTACTATAAGATTAGATTTAATTACTGACGATAATTTCTGACATGATCTTAACCATGACATATATACGGAAAAATGTATTCATGATTTTGAAAGCTAATATGACTTGTTTTATAAAATAGGTCAACTTAGTAGCAAATACGATCATAATAAAAAAGAATAAAAAAGCTAACTCGATGGCTTTCTCTAGGGGTAGTGCTCTAGCGGTATCTGGATAACTTTCTCTAGAGGATGTTGCTGGTTGGAGCCTCGTTCTTGACAAAATCTCATGTCATGTGTAAGCCTGGGGTTTCACCACGATGAGCCTTTGGGTAGTATGTTTCCCATAGAATTATTGACATGATATAGGTTATCAGTGTTGTCTAAGATGTGGACGTAAGTGGCACTTGTCTATGCGTATACCCAGACGATCAGGCTTTATTCGACGTTAACTAAAAAAATAAATAAACAAGTTAACCCGAACATATCTTATCCATTTAAATGAATTTTTTTATTAAGGTTATTAACTTTATTCTATGGTGGTTTAATGTCTTAAGATTTGGTTTGTGATTCAAAAGATTTACTATTGAAGTAATGAGTACTAATGCAATGACGAGTGGAGATGGGCTTACCTACTTTTGGTCTGGGCTTATGATCCACCCCGTGCTTTAAAGTACTACTACACCTCGTTACAAAATATCACAACAAAACAACATGCACTAGTATAATGAAATTGTTTCGATAAACATAAGTTACATAACCTTAAAAGTTCTATCTGGTTATCTTTTATTCTAATTTAATTAACCATATATCATTAACAATGTATGTTTGGTATGAGATAATGAAATGAATGATATAATGGAATGAGTAAAGGAACGCATTCGTGTTGATGCACTTTATGTGTGGCCGTCACTGTCGAATAGACTAGGGTTGAGTCATGTGTTGTATAACATGTGATTGTGGTGATCCATAAGGGCAATTTATGGATCTGACATATTTGTTTAGAGGTGACTTAGTTGGTTCGAACCATCGAGAGGTCGAACCAGAAATAGAAGGGTCGAATCAACATGTTATGTGTTGGTTCGTACCTTGACAAGATCGAACCAGTTGGTTCGCACCCTGCAAGCGGGAGGTCATGCCCGACCTCCCCCGCCCTGAGATAGATGTTTATCCTACTGATGACAGTGTCTGTAACCGTTTCTGATGTAATACGAATCTGTGTTGACATTGTTTTCATCTATTTCTGTTTCGTCTCCAATCTCTGTCTGAAATCGAGCTGTAATCATTTAATCGATCCATATAATCGGTCCCAAACCGTTTTCACAATTCTATCATTACCATTCTATTGTCTTGATTGATTACCATATGGAAACGGAATGAATAATTTACTTTATACTATTTGGTAAGCAGGAAAAGACAAAAGAATCAAATTTAGTAGTGGGTCGAGGTGGTGGCGGTGCATTGAATCCACCCATACATACATATATATATATATATATATATATATATATATATATATATATATATATATATATATGGGAAGGGTAACAAGGTAAGATACATGTTTCTAAGCGTTCTGGGGCAAAAACACAGAAGAAGCGCCAATGGGATATTTTTTTAAAAAACTAAACAAAGTTTGCATTGTTAACTTATGTTTTCAGATTTTTAACATATGTAACAACGCAAACTTTGTTTATTTTTTAAAAGAATATCCCATCGGCGCTTTTTTCATTTTTTGGCCCAAAATGCTTAAATACATGTATGTTACTTTGTGTATTTTTTTTTTGAAAAAAAGAAAAAAATTAGATAGTTTTTACATGGGTTTTCTAAGTTTTTTCAACTCAAGGGGGTTTTCAATTTATACTTTTCCTATATATATGATTTGGATCATTTGAGAACCACCATTTAAGGAGAGAACCAATGAACCAGTGTGAACAGGTCAGGTGGCATTTTTGTAAATATGGAGCGTGTCTACAAAAATCCCTCCATCAAAAAATAAAAAAAATAATAAAAAAATTATATAACCTAAAAAAAGTAAAAACACCAAAATAATTATTTAGTATTAGTATTTCGAAAAAAATTAAAAAAGGTAAAAAAAATAAAAAATGGCTGATATGACATTATATGACGTCATCCCTGATGCACATGTGCAATTCGATATTATATATACAGAAATATACCCTATGCACATGTGCATTTTACTACTAAATCACACTTTTGAATACGTTGTAAATTACCATAATTAAATAATTATTAAATGGACGCAATATGAGATATAAGTAGTGAAAAAATTTATTCAATGATCATTAAATAGATGCGAAGAGATATATAAAATACACTCGAACTCGTCAATTGCATAGTCATTCATATCATAACATTATTTGACAAATAAGACAAGTGTAGGACAACCAACATTAATAAACTTAAAACAACTCTATATAAGAACTATAAAATAAGAAACATGTACTGCATGCACATGTGCATTTCACTAATATAGTTAGGTTTTTTCGAGTGGTTTAGCTTCAGAGATTAGGTTTTAGGTATGGTGGGAGGGGGGTTAGGTTTTTTTGGGGATTGGGTAGTGAGTTTAGGTTTCTGGGTGGTGGTGGGGGGGGGGGGGGGGGGGGGTTAATAATAATTATGCACATGTGCATATGTCAATTTCCTTATCATACAAATTTACATACATCAAAATAATACTCACAAACATAATCAACCTATCAACCACACTACGCCAAAAAGGGGCTATGGCCACACTTTTACCAAAATCGCTCTGCCACACTTTTGATTATATGTGTGACTAAAGGTCACTAATCACATTTCAAAACCTTCTAGCCTACTTTTAGCCACATAACTTATTTATTTATATGACCATTGCATGGCATTTTAAAAATTTTAGCCACACTATAAGAAACAACTGTGACATTTAATAGCCACACTAAAAAAAGTGTGGCCATTTGTGATCTACGACCACAATATATAATTCATGTGACCAAAAACACATCATCTTGAAACTTTTGGCCACACATTAAGAAAAAAACTGTGACATATAGTAGTCACACTAGAAAAGTGTGGCCAAATATGATTTATAGCCACAGTATGTGTTTGATGGTGTGGCTAAAATCTAATACATATAGCCACATATATTATTGTGTGACCAAAGGCTAGACAATAGCCACACTTAGGCTAGACAATAGCCACACTTAAAATTGCAAAATTTAATGTGGCAATATATAAACATTTGTAACACCATCTTCATTTTGTTTATTTTTATGTGACGGAATGATACCAAATGTCATGAAAAAAATACGTGTGACCAAATCTAGACAATAGTCACACTAAAAAGGTACAAAACTCATGTAGCTTTACATGACCATTAACCAAGCTATTGTCATTATTTATTTTTATGTGATGAAATGATAACAAATGTTATGGAAAAAAACACGTGCAACAAAAGGTTAGACAATAACCACAATTTGTTTTTGACGAAATATTAGCAAACGTCATGGAAAAACATGTGTGACCAAAGATTAGACAATAGCCACATTTAAAATTGTAATATGTCATGTGGCTTTACATACTACGACTTTCCGATAAAAATATTTCTCTCTTAAAATTACAAAATTTCAATTTCCCTCCTAAAGTCCCCCCCCCCAATATATACATATATATTATCCTAAAACTTCCCTCTCAAATAATACTCTTAATT
Source organism: Ambrosia x helenae (assembly GCA_030844895.1). Taxonomy (NCBI): domain Eukaryota; kingdom Viridiplantae; phylum Streptophyta; class Magnoliopsida; order Asterales; family Asteraceae; genus Ambrosia; species Ambrosia x helenae. Next base: position 18,115 of record JAUTDX010000432.1, on the reverse strand, counting down.
AAACAATAAATATTTAAAATAAATAGACCAAATATATGAAATTGTAAATTATCATTTTTTTTATTTAAGTAACTTCTTTTCAAATTTATTTATATTTATCGTTAAGAACATATAACAAATTTGTTAATTTTGAAGTTTATGGTATTTATCATGTCATATTATGTACTAAAGGTTAGATTGAGTTGTAACGAGTAGAGATGAGCTGAATACCGAACCAGTATCATTAATGACAATATTGGTATTGAAAAATGGAAAAAGTGGTACCGGTAGAGGTACCGAAAATGGTCGTTGTAGTACAAGTATTCAGAGGTAAATCAACCTATATTATTGGATCGTACCGAACCGCTACCGCTACTAAAAGTACCGCCCCAAAAAACAAAAAAAATGGGTACCAATACAATACAATTGGTCATATATGCCTTAATGAATCACTATGGACAATTGTAGATCATATATGTCCTCACGAGCCATATTAGACCTTAATGAATCACAATAGACAATAGTAGATCACAAATGTCTCAATGGATCATATTGGGCCTTAATGTATCACAATTGAGAATGGTAGATAGTACATGTCTTAATAGATCATATTAGGCCTTAATGTATCACAATGGGCAATGGTAGGTCATACATGTCTTAATGGGCCATATTGGACCATAACGGATCACAATGGTCAATAATATATCATACGTGTCTTAATAGGCCATGTAAGACCACCCACAAATATACATATGTGTATGCATCATCCTTCAAGCAACAAACTTTTTTGTACCCATCTGTTTTTATTATACAATTACATGTAGTTTCTACCAAACCATCAACACAATAAAAAAAATGATAACAAAAAAAATATCCATATTACAAAACAACTATGTTACCACTAACCACCTACCTACAAACTTCTAAGTATCTCGCAACTTAACGCTCACCAATAGTGTCCCCTTCTATTGCTTATTTGTCCCCTTTTCATCTTGTTCCCCATTTATTTATCTTCTTACAAACACTCTTCATACCTCATTGATGCTTCATCTAACATCTCCATTGTTTTTTCCTATGTAAACCTAAACATCGTAGATTTCTCAAATTTATCATATTGTTCATGTGTTTTAAACAACTAATAATTGACATTTGTTAGTTAACATGAAAAATATACATATATGCACATGTGCATATATATTTAAATTGATAAAATAAATAATAACTACCTTTTTTAAACTTCATGATCAACGATTATGTCATCATCCTCAATTCCATCTGGCAGCTTCTTTGACCCTTTCTCCACCGATTCTAAGACAAAGTTACATTCTTCGATTTTTTCCATTCTTTAACTACAAATAATAAACAACACATAAGAAAACCAAAATTTCAATCTTAATGCATATGTGCATTAACGTTACTCTTTTCATTACCACATTACATATGCACATATGCGTTAGAATGACAGACCGTAGTGATATCAGTATAAATGCACATGTGCATTAACAGTACTTTTATTAGTAGCAACTACGTTATGCACATGTGCTAACATTCTTAATTCACATGTATCTATATAAATGGCACCTCTTTAACATGCTTATGGTAAAACAGATAAATATAGAACAAACACCTAAATTAAATGCATAATTGTCAAAAACATAAAAAAAAGAAGATTTAGAAAAAATAAAATCAACACACCTTACATAAATAAATGATCAAATATGCAAACGCTGTCAAGATATCCGGATACCTTGCTAGTTCGTGTTCAGTATGCAATTAAAACATAATACATTTTAGTTTTTAGCATTCAAACTTTATTCCTATCAATTTCTCAAGAACTAGCCATAAGACCATATGTAGTCTCCTTAGAACTATAAACAAATCATTCAACCATGAGGAAAAACAATGATTCAAGTCTATATTACAAGAAATCATTATGTAAAAAAAAGTCATACTACAAGCACGCAACCAAACACAAATGAAATTTAGAATCCCTATGAATAAAACTTAAATAGCATGACCTACAAATGAACATTTGTTACCATTATTATTGTTCCTTCTTAAACAAGCATATGTTATAGGGGCCTTGAAAGTGATGGTGTTACCACTCATGATATAACCCAAGCAATTTGAAGTATTAGTCAGCAGTCCAGCTCTGCTAAAAAATCTCGCATTCTTTTCTGTTGTACATAACTACATCCTCCAATTAGGTTTACTATTTAAACAAAATAGAAATAAACAACTAATTGAATTACTATACATCGAAGAACACCTTATTGAGTCTTACGATACAAATGAACATTTCTCTTTGATTACTGATGAAGATGAGCATTTCTGGATCCACAACAACATCCTTCATCTTCTGTTTCTGATGATGTTTCTATTCGATTACTGATGAAGATGACGGTTACAGATGGATTGATGGAGGTTACAGATTAAGCTCCGGTGATGGATCGATGATGGGCGATGAATATGAAGGTTTCAAATGGATCGATGTAGGTTACAGATGAAGCTCCGGTGACGGATCGATGGAAGTTAAATCGATATGTTGGTTAGAGGATGAAGATGTATTTTTTTTTTACAGAGAAGGGAGTTAGATGATGAAGATTTGGTGGTTTTATTTTAGGGGTTAGAGTTATTTACAAAAATGCCCTCTGTTCACATTGGTTCCTTGGTTCTCTCCCTAAAGTTGGTTCTCGTATGATCCCTACCATATATATATATATACTATATTATAATGCATATTAGGAGGGCAATATTGTAATTTCAATCATTTTTCAGCATGTACAAGCTTTCAAAGCTTTTTGTACAACCATTTAAAACAAAACTATGTTGAAAATGAGTTGAAAGTTATTCTGACATTCACGGGAGGCGGAACAAAACACCGAAAATCACATTTCAAATTTCAAAATCCTCCTCTTTTATGCCTCCCCATCTCTTAAATTCCTTGTGATTCTAGATCTGATCTCTCTCTCTCTCTCTCTCTCTCTCTCTCTCTCTCTCTTTCTCTCTCTCTCTCTCTTTCTCTCTCTCTCTCTTTCTCTCTCCCTCTTCCCTTCCATGATTTGGAAACAGATCTGAACTGAATCAACGAGACAGAATGCCTTTTCATGCGTTCTACTAGGTTTTCGAAAGGTATGTTATCTAACAATTTGCTTTTGTTGAAGGAATTATTGCTTACTGTAACCAATTTTTAGGTTTTCTTACAACAATGGAGCTATTTGGGGGAAGGTGATTTCATGTGGACCGAGGTGATATGAGTTGGGTCTCGACTACTTCTGGGAAACTTGATTTATTTCTGCACATATGTTCTTCAAACAATCAAGGTAAAATTTGTTCATTTTGAGTTTGTATATTAAGAGGTTTTGTGGCTAGCAAAGGCAGCTTTATTGGTCGTTTAACTGGTTTTGTTAAAAAAAACCAAGTATGTCTATGCTATTGATTTGTTTTGCAGTTATTGTTGATTATCTAGCTCACATAACCTTTTGTCCTATGTGGTTAGGCTATTGATGGCCAACAATCTCATCATCTTTTTGAACACTTTTTGTTCGTAGCAATAATAAAAGAGGTACATGAGGTTTGTTTTTTTTTTTGTTTTTTTCGTTAGGATTTCTACAAATGTGACATCATCATTTTTTTGGCTGGTTGTGTGCTGCTTTAGAGTCTAGTATCAAGATTTTGGATCTTTAGAGCATGACCATTGTTGGAATCTTCAATTATACTTTGCTATATTTAACAGATTGGTTAAGAATAGGATGCGAACTTAGTGAGGTTTTTTGAAGCGCATTAATTTTGTGTTTTTTTACATGTCAAAATGGTTCAAGAGTTGGACATCCTTAATTGCTTTATGAAATTAGTTGTCTCATTAAATAGACAAAAAGGTGCTTCTTAGTGACGCGGTACGGGTTAGAACGGGTTCAAGTCGGTGGGTTATGTGTCAAAAAGGGTAAGAACTCTGACGATCATGCGGGTTTGGTTATGTAACATCTACACTTTTCTTGAATCATAAATTTTTTATGCATTTTGAAACGAGTTCGGCTCATGGGTCATGTTTATTGTTAGTATTCTGGTCAGATAACTTAGTTTTTCTCATTTTATCTTTGCACTTCAACCCTAAATCACAATAAATTTAAAACCATGGTTTACTTTATTTTCAACTGAGAGTTTTTGTTGTATCTTTGGTAATTTCTACCAATTTTGTTATGCAAATATGTGATTGTGATTCAATATAAACTCTATTGAAAAAGGGTGATATTGGTTTAAACTTTATTAAAATACATGCCTATGTGGTTGTAGATCTGAGTTTAAAGTTTGTTTTGAGACATACCATAGCAACATTAACATGAATGTTGGAAAAAGTCTGTCTTCGGTTGACCATACAACTTGTATTTAAGTATCTCTAAATTTAGGGATGGTACGTTTGATGGGTTGTTGGGTTGAGGGGACACGACTCATATATTTACTTTATCTACAGTTCTACACGGGTCAAATGGATTGATGGGTTTGTACGTTATCTTGCAAAAGAAGTTGTTGATTCAAAGATTACCATCGTCCGCACATTTGTTTTGAACTTGATTTGTAGAACACTTTGTTTGGAACTTGATTTGGAGAACACTAGTAAACACAAGTACATATAACCATCATATTATTTGTTAATATTATACTAATTTATTGGTTTAGTTATTTTTGTATGCTTAAGGTACTTATGATGTATTTTCATGTTTGCAGGGATACTCAATTGATGATATATCATCTGTGAACTCAAGATCACAAAGAGGGATGTAGAGTTGATATTCCTTTTATAACCTTAACGTTTATCTTCTTTTTTTAACACCATAACGCTTATCGCTTAATATTTATAGCATCTTTAATGTTTTGAATTATCAAACTTTATAAGAATATATATGAAATAAATTCACATATTTAAAACATAATGCAATGGATCACTTCTTTTGTTTATTTTATTAAATGATTTCAAATGGTTGTATCAAATAATATAAAAATCATTGTTACAATAAACCTTCTTGATGTTAGTTCATAAGATAGTAAATATTCTACAAAAGCCTAGCTGATGTAAGATTTAGCTATAATTCAAGATCTTTGAAGATGTGGATTTTACTCCGACGAAGGCCTCGAATCTTATAATTCAAGATCTCAACCGGTTCCTCCACGATACGCAGACGGTCATCAACCTTGATCTCTTTGAGAGGAACAATGAGTGTTGTATCAGCCAGACACTTTTTCAAGTTAGCAACATGGAAGACATTATGCATGCTACTGAGCTTAGCTGGTAGGTCAAGTCTATATGCCACCGGCCCAATCCGTTCCACGATTGCGAACAGTTCAACATAATGAAGGTTTAGTTTACCATGCTTCCTAAAGCGTATAACGCCCTTCCATTGGGAGACCTTCAAAAGTACTCTGTCGCGAACCTGGAATTCCAACGGTTTGCGACGACGATTGGCATAGCTCTTTTGACGATCCCAAGCTGCTTCCATACGATTATGAATCTGCAAGACCTTTTCAGAAATTTCGTACACAAGTTCTGGGCTGATTAGTTGGCTCTCACCCACCTCAACCTAACAAAGTGGAGACCGACATTTCTGCCCGTAAAGAGCCTCGAACGGAGCTACCTTAATGCTTGAATGGTAGTTGTTTGTCACACCCCGCCAAGGCGGAAAGGCGATATGTAACTTCAAAAGGTTCTCAAGCACACAAGTCACGCAAGCATCAAATTCATAATTTAGGAGATATATTAAAAGACGGTAGTGTTTAACATAAATAAACAAACATTGTCTTAAAACCATTGTTTAAAATGACATGTCTAAAACCATTCCCAAAACAAGGTTCACAAAATCCCCAAGATGCCCGTGCACGATTCCATGTTCCATGTTTGCTCAACTAATTGCCTAAAAAAACATGCAATTAAAAATATGTCAACAATTAAGTTGGCAAGGTCACGGGGTTTTGAGTTCTATGTAAACCATGGGTGACTGGATCATTGTCTAGCTAGGAAAATAATCATCATGTGAATGTCATGTGCTCGTAACCAAACCTTGACGAATGTTGTGCCTTGTCCATTGTACACTAAAGACAATGAATGTAAAGTGAAATACAAGCACTCTTTTAATATCTGTCAACAATTAAGTTGGCAAGGTCACGAGTTTTGAGTTCTATGTAAACCATGGGTGACTGGATCATTGTCTAGCTTGGAAAATAATCATCATGTGAATGTCATGTGCCCGTAACCAAACGTTGACGAATGTTGTGCCTTGCCCATTGTACACTAAAGACAATGAATGTAAAGTGAAATACAAGCACTCTTTTAATATCTGTCATCTGGTTAGAGCGACTAAGCAAGAGTGGGGGTGTCAACCCAATAGATCTATTCCGGTGTTTCATGGATAAATCTATAGCTAATGATTAGAGTAAAATGTATGACACGAGGGCTTATGAGTACCCTGAACTTTATGTCTCATGATCACATAATAGTCAAAAATTCAATTGAACTTGTACGCATGTTTTTCACCCAAAAGTATGAAAACAGTAAAAATGGGCGGTGGGAACTCACCTGATGTTTAAGTACAAAATACTGACTGAGTTTGACATGGAATGTCTTAACAAAGGTGCCCTAGATTTAAATAAGGACAACTTAAGTCTATGTGTTGTACTTTCTACTAGTGGTGAGCATTTTGTGGTTCGGACCCATAGGAACCTTGGACCCGACCCACGAGAACCTTGGACCCGAACCTTTTTAAATATATGGGTCGGTTTCCGGTTCTAGGTTTATATGAATTATCGGTTCCGGGTCGGGTCGGTTCCAAACCCACGGTTCTAACATAAGAACCATAAGAACCATTTGTATTTATATTAAAAAAATAAAAAATAATCTTTTTCAGTCTTTTCTATTCGTTTTTACGTGTTATTGTAATCAATTTCATGTAATGTTAATACAATATTAAAAATATTATTTATAAGAATAACAATGTAATTTTTTGAAATATTTTTCAGCTTGACGTATATACATAGATGTGATATATTATTATATAATATATATTATATCCAAATTTGAAGTAAATATTTATGTATGCCGCTCTAACACGTGTGTGTATTTATGATGTATACATAACAGATTTATATAATGCTTCGAGTGATGAGAATGACAAAACTGTTACGAAAACATAAGTCGATAAACGAAAAGTGATTTAAAAGGGTTCTAGTGGGTCAGACCCTTTACCCGACCCATAAGAACCTTTAGGACCCGGAACCACATAGCCTTTTAAGGTTCGGTTCGTGGTTCCTAATTTCCACAATAAAAGGGTATGCGGTTCTGGTGGGTCCGGGTCGAGTCGGGTCGGTTCCGGACCCTTTGCACAGCCCTACTTTCTACCATGCAGTTGTTCACCCGGCTTGTATGTTTATGAACCATGTGTTTCTCTATGACTGTTCATATATGTCACACTGTATGTGTTGTAAATGCACATTTTTTGTCATTAATTGTGGCTATGATTAATTGTTTATGGCGAAACCGGTGTCTTGATTTTTCCGTGTGTTACAAGTATGCTAGTTGAAACTGACACATTAACATGCTTTCAGTCATTTCATATAAAAGACAACATATACATGTGTTTTTTTCCCTTATCTACACACACATTTTGGTTATTAACATATGTTTTTCAAAGCTTATTGTGATAAAGCTCATTTAAGACATGTTTTCTGGTCTTTAACATATGTTTACAAAATTTCCATTTTTCCTATGTTACATTCTAAGTTCCAAAACGATTTTTGTGGCCTCTAATCGGCTCTATATGAGCACACATATACTCGTGGCATGTGTGCGAGTATGTGTATGCCCATATTCGAGCTTTTTAAGTGTCGTGTGCATGCTATGCATGAAGGTATATACGTGTATGTATATATGTATGTTTATCATCATTTGAGCCTGTTGATCGACATTAAAAACTTTGTGTCCGTTCATATGGGTGTCTGCATGAGTGATAGGGGTCGGGTGAACACTATAATCGACTAAGATATGGGAAAACAAGAGTTTAAGAAAAAGCTTTGACATACCTAGGTGCAAATCAGTTTCTACAAGGAAAGGATCGATGGTCTTGTCCAATCTATCAAGCTATAGCCTCCACTAGCTTGTTATTACTCGATTGAAGCTTGGATTGTGTCACACCCCACCTAGGCGGAAACACGGGGTGCGACTTCGAATGATTTCCAAGCACAAAGGTCACGCAAGCATGGATTCAATCAAAATAAGGACTTCCATTAGACAACTTAGTTTTACAAACATAAGATTAATTGTCTTAAATAAAAACCATTGTATGAAAATGTTTATGACTAAAACAACACAACAACGGTTCAAAAGGTAGTATCCCATGATGCTCGCACGCGACCCCCCCAAGTTCCATTCTTCATGCTAGTTACTTGAAAAACATGCACGTAAAAACTTTACGTCAACATAAAGTTGGTGAGTTCACTAGTTTTTAATAATGGACATGTATGTCCAAAACCGACTAAATTATTGCCTTGCTAGGGCAATAAATAATATGTGATCTGACATGAGCCCATAACCAAACCTTGACATGTTGTGCCTCGCCCATTGTACATTAAAGACGATGAATAAATGTGAAATACAAGCACTGATTTTGAGCACTGACTTGGTTTTCTTGATCCAACGGACAATTCCAATTTCTCCTTCTGAACCACGAAAGTTCCAACGCTTGCATGCCAAGAAAGTCTTGTAGGAATGCACGGTATTCTCTACTTCTACGGTGTTGAAAAGATTGGATTATCAACGAGAGGTAGCGATACAAGGTCAAGATCAAGACTAAGAGGGAATGGGCAAAAGCTTTACCAGTCTCAGGATCCTGGGTTCTGCGTCGGCCTGCTGCGCCCGAACCACCACTGGAGTTGGCGCGGTTCGCTTCAGTCTCTTGGTTAGTCGCTTTAACCGGTCACATACAAAAGAGTGTTAGACAAGACTACAACAGCTGCGGCCATCCTCGCCCCTAGATCATCCAAACTCGCCTCGAGCTCTGCAACATGCTCCTCAGCTACGGCATGTCACTGCTCTGCCTTATACACTTGTGTACCCAACTCAGCCAAGCGATAGAGCACGGGATCCATGGTCTTACCTATCAGATACAAGAAATCCTCGATCTCCTAGACCCTCCCACGCAACACGCTATGACAATAGTCAACAAACCAGGTCAACATCCGTATATAATTCACTTGCTGCCTTATTATATGTGCACATTTAGACAGTTTAGGTACACTATACCCCCCAGTCTAGTAAAGCTAGAGTTAATCAGAGAACTCAACAAGGGACACTTGTTTAGTCATACAACACCGAACAAATTACCAAAAGTAACACCTCATGAAGTTATTATGTCTTAACACATGATGACTTACTTTTAACACATTTACATGAACACAAGAATCATCATGAGGCATCACTTAACAAACACATGATCACAATGAAACAAAATACATGTTAATGTCATCATCAATAGGCACAAGACTTGATCGACTCTCACCATTACTAGACTGGATGATATTCCTATTCAACGGGTACCAAAGTTATTTAATGGGCATAACATACAATCACACTACCATTAACATAGACAGGCCGATTAATTTACAAGAAAACAAGGTCTAGAATCATAGCCAAACCATTTATCTTTGGAACTACACAAGCTATACTCAAATGTATACATGTACACCCACACCCACACCCACTAGCAACCAAGAACACTTTGCACCTATCTACCTTGTCTAGTTCCCTATATGTATACACATATATATGATCGAACACATGAACATTCATTCGGCAATATACCTACAAAATCTCATGAATGACAAGTCCTTTTCCTTGATCTCATGATTTCGGCCGATCATCACCAATACCCCAAGAAACATCTTATCAATCTAACACTATTCTATGTGAGATCCCAAACCTAAGATTCTTAACCCACCCTAGCCGATCCCTAAGTCAAGAGAGGTCACCATCACCCTAAGTTTATATCCAATTAGATAAACATAAGTTCATGACACCACCCAAGGCTCTAAACCTTTCCACATTTAGTGTAGAACAAACATTCTTCCACCTCCTAAAGTTTCGGCCGAAAAGGACACTACAAGAAAACATAATAAGACTAGCTAGGAAGCAATGAATTGTCACCATCCATCCTAACTCCTAGGTAAGCTATATGGCTGATCGAATGAGGAGGAAACACCTCAGCTAAAGGACAAACAAGGAGGAACATCTAGAAGCTTATGAGGTCAACTATTTCACCAATATGGCAAGCAAAACAAGGTATGACACCATGATAAAGTGAGTCAACCCCTCTCTAAATGTTGAAGCTCAAAAATCGGCTCATGCACAAGCATGCAAGCCTTCTCTTTTTGTTTGATTACAACTTACACGAACACATGATTAACCTTTTTAACATACCACCATCCTAGGCTACTACACTTGCCACATTTGTGATCCCTTGTCCTCACCCTTCGGCTATAAATAGAGACACACAAACCCCTTCATTTCTTGCACCACTCAACACTCACAACTCACATTCTTGCACCTATATCTCTCGGCTCCAAGAGGATCCTAACCGAAGACAAGGAAGGCCAAGAGAAGGACCATGGATCTAGCACCTAACCTATCTTACATTGCTTCAAGAAGGTAAGTCTTTAACCCATTCTATTCCTTTAAGACCTCACACCCATCGGCCATACACACCTTTAAACCACACCCATTGTTTCACTTTCATGAACACACTAAACTAGTAATCACATTGTAATGATAACACATCTAGTTAACCAACCATCGGCCCTTATATTACTAGATTAAGTTGTGTAATGTTATTGAATCTAAACTAGATATAATCACCCAACAAGTAATCGGCCATTGTTAACAAGAATCATCGGTTCATGATCAAAGGATTAAAGCTTTCCATGGATCACTATATAATAGGTTTTATCACAAAAGTTGCTAGAATACCTTAAAAACTCTAGGCACTATCTTAACCAACTTAGATCAATCACTTATAATAAAAGTAACCATCGAATTCGAAGCACATAAAGGGCATTATTTCGGATATAGCTAATAAACATGTGTTAACAAGAGCCGAAACATGTGTTACCTCACAAATGGTTTCAAAAGAGGAAATAAACATGTGTTAAGTAATATTTTCTCAAAAGCCAAGCACACATGGTAAATTGGTGCTAACATACGCCCCAAAACAACATGTGAGACCCATTTTAGTTCACAATGGATACTACCTTTCAAAACAACAAAGTTTTGGAACTACATGTTTGTTAGAACATTAACAAGTATCACGTGCACAAAAACACACTGAACCAAACAATCCACAAGTATCGGGTGAACAATTTGTATGATAAACAACCTCCGGATGACTTACCGTGTCCATAATGATCATAGGGTATCATTTGTCAGGACCGTGACCATCTGAAAGCCCACTAGACCACTTACATCATCATCAGGTGAGTTTTCATGGCCCCATTTTACTACTCTTCATTTTGGGGGAAATACATGCATCAATACTTGTGTCATTTTCAAGTGTGTGTACATTCTATCATGACTGCCATGTGGAACATGAGACATTTTTGGTTCATGAGCTCACTAGTCCTCGTACACCGTTTACTGTAACCATTAGCTAAACATCTAGCCATGGAACACTTTAATAGATCTATTGGGTTGACACCCCCACTCTTGGTTAGTCTCTCTAACCGGTCACATACAAAAGAGTGTTAGTATTCTACAATACATACATTGTCTTTAGTGTACAATGCGCGAGGCACAACAGTCAAGAGGTTTGGTTACATGACTCATGGTTTTGCACAGTGATCATTTGCCTAGCTAGCTTATGATTGGTCATACACGAATTACACGTTGGTTTTACTCATCACAATCAAAACTCATGAACTCACCAACATTATTGTTGACAAAACTCGTTATGCATGTGTTTCAGGTAACTAGATGGAGGGCCATAGGGATTTGAGGAGAGGTTCGAGCAAGCACTGTGTGGTACCACTGTGATGGTTTTACCTTATTGTCCTATTTTTTATTTAGCCATGAGAGTAATAGACACGTATTCTCTTTTGTTAACGACATGGTGACGTTTTTAAATAATTAATAACAATGCCCATCTTATACGGTGGTACTATTTTGAATAAAATTTTGTGATTGCTTGAACCTCGTGCTTGAAAACTTTTCGGTCGTTACATCTCGTGTTTCCGCCTTGGCGGGGTGTGACAGATTGTATCAGAGCACAAGGTTATAGCGAACTGAGATTCTTTTGAGTCAACTATAACTTAAAACCTATTTTCGAAACGTTTTCACAAAGTACCACGACATCACGCCTTGCATCTCTCAATCCCAAGCCGCTCCACGAAGACATACGGGTATGATGGTTTGTTTATTTACATACGTGATTATTTACATATATATGCATGTCATGACAAGAAACATGGTCATCACTATTGATCTCGTTTTTCATCTGAGTCGGAGCCAGATTATTTGGCAGATGATTCCCAGGAGGATGACTTACCCCTCACCCAACCAGCCCCGAGTCCCATCACAATGGGTGGATTTCCGAGTCTGAGATGGACATTGACCCGCCTCCAGCCCCGAGACGTACTTCCGACGATGAGGCAGACGATGACACCCCACCCCTAGCCATTGCTGACCCCCATCCTTCTGTCACCCCTTCTGTGGTCTCACCCTTCGGCTAGTCTCAACCCTTATTTCGTTTGGACACTTTGGGAGGTACACTCAAGAAGCGTACACCTCGAAAGAGGGTGTGACCATCTCTCATCATTGCTATACCTGCTAGAGCTCCTATCTTTTCTCGTTCTAAGCCTACCCAGCCCATTGACCCACTACCAGATCCTCTAGAGGAGAGCGAGCCACCTAGGAGATGAAGCGGCGCTCTCAGGCCCGCAAGCGATCTTACCTTACTAGCCTCTCGAGTTGCCTAGCACACCGAGATGAGGAGGACGATCCCGAGGTTCTGATTTTGGGAGACCTCTCCGCACCGAGCGTAGTACTCTCATATCCCATGACGCTCAGCTAGTGGCATTAGGAGATCGCATCCGAGATCTTGAGTGCCAGTGGGCCGAGGCCGAGCCAGGGAGACTGATTGCAGCGATGGAACGAGCTGAGATAGGGAGACGACAAGAGGTGTTGGAGCGTAGGGCGGCGGGGTCAGATCGATGTATGAGGGAGGCGATTGTTTCTCTTGCTTCTACTTTCCCACCCCTTCTTAGTAGTAGTTGTTTATGTTGTTATGATTGTGTTATGATGACTATTGATGACATGTGATGTTTTGTTTTATGACATGATGTTCAAAACTATTTGCGGTTCGACCGCCCATTTTGTACTAAAACTTAACTACTTTTTGGGAGTTATGTATGGGATTATGATGTGTTGTTATATTGATTCTAACTTGACTTATATATGCTTGTGTTGGTTGATATATGATTATATGTGATTATGCATCTCTTATGTTTATTGTGTTCTCTTCTTAGCTATGCCTACCGACAGTCAGCACGGGACAACCGCAGGCGAACCCCTACCGACCACACCCGCTAAGTTAGCCAGAGTGATTGCTGCAGCAATTGCTCAACACGATGCAGCTCGGGCTGACTCTAGTGGATGTTTGGGAGGTACCGGTCGTCGTAGAGGAAGTGAAATAGATCACGAATCCGAGAACTTTATCCATGGCTGTTCGTACAAAACCTTATGCATGCAAACCATGGACCTTCCGTGGTACTGAGGGTGCTGTAGGAATTTTCCGATGGATAAAGAAGACCAAATCAGTCCTCGATATCAGCGGTTGCTCCGAGGATCAAAAGGTGAAGTACTCCACTTGTACTTTTCAGATGAAGCCCTTACTTGGTGGAACCTACAAGTACAAACCTTGGGCAGAGAAGTGGCATACAATCTTGCTTGGGCCCGATCTCAAAGCATTGCTCATGGAAAAGTACTGTCCTAGGAGTGAACTCCAGAAGCTGGAAGCCGAGTTCTGGAATCTTACCATGGTGGATGCTAACGTAATTGCATATACCACTCGTTTTCATGAACTCTCTCGACTAGTCCCACACATGGTCACGCCTGATACAAGATAGTTGAGACGGTAATATCTGGGGTCTGTCACCCAAGATTCGCAGTATGGTTACCGCATCGGCGCCATCCAATATCCAGGTTGCGGTTACCCTAGCTCAGAGTTTGACTGTCGACGCTGTTCGCATGGTTCATTGAACCAGAAAGTTTCAGTTTCCAATGAGAATTCCGGGAACAAGCGCAAACGTTCGACAACCTGAAAGGAAGAAACTCCTCTCACAAGCCACAAGATGCCGTGAAAGTTTTTGTGCTACAGTAGTGCGGAACCCAAGCCCCAATACAACGGGCCCCATCCTCACTGCAGTAAGTGCAATTACCATCACGTAGGCACCTGTGACAGTATTTGTGCAAGAACTGTAATCGTCGTGGTCATTCAACCGCCAACTGTAGGCCAAAGCCACAAACACTCCTCTTGCCAAGAACGAGTGCTTTGAATGTGGTGCAACTGGGCATTGCCGAAAGGACTGTCCAAGGTCAAGGATCAGGCCCGCGGTAGAGCGTTCGTGTTGGGAGCCAACGAAGCACGCGATGATCCTAACGTAGTTACGGGTACGTTTCTCCTTAACAACCAATTCGCTTCGGTACTTTTTGACTCAGGCGCAGATTTTAGCTTTGTGTCCACCGACTTTAAGAAATCCCTTGGATTAGAAATCTAGTAAGTTGGATACACGATATATGATAGAGTTAGCTAATGGTAAGTTAATTTCGTCTGAGGACTTCGTTAAGGGTTGTGTTTTAATGCTTGACGGCCATGATTTTCATATCGATTTACTGCCCATCCGATTGGGAAGTTTTGATGTTGTCATCGGCATGGATTGGTTATCCAAACATCGTGCAGAGATAGTCTGTCACGAGAAGTTGGTTCGAACCCCCTTGTCAAATGGTAACACCCTGTCGATTCAGAAGCCAGAGAGTGTACCCACTCCTCGAGTTATATCCTGCATTAAGGCGCAAAAGTGTTTTAAGAAAAGGCTTGTGTTGCATTTCTGGCACACGTCGTTGAACAAAAGCCAAAGGATGGAAGCTTGTGGACATCCCAGTGGTGCGAGACTATCCTGAAGTCTTCCGAGAGGATTGCCAGGATTGCCACCACCGAGACAGATCGAGTTCCGCATTGATCTTGTCCGGGAAAGCCCCTGTACCTCGCACTCCGTACTGGCTAGCACCATCAGAGATGCAGGAACTGTCTAACCAAGTCCAGGAGTTGTTGGATAAAGGCTTCATTCGTCCTAGCTTTTCTCGTGGGGAGCGCCAATACTGTTCGTGAAGAAGAAAGACGGATGTTTCTGCATGTGCATCAACTACCGGAGCTGAACAAGTTGATGATCAAGAACAAGTATCCGCTACCAAGGATCGATGTTCTGTTCGGCCAGTTGTAGGGATCCAGCTACTACTCGAAGATCGATCTACGATCAGGATACCACCAGTTGCGGATTCAGGAAGACAACATCCCGAAGACGGCATTTCGAACTCGTTACGGACATTACGAATTCTTAGTCATGCCATTTGGGTTGACAAATGCACCTGCCGTTTTCATGGACCTCATGAACCGCGTCTGCAAACCCTATTTAGACAAGTTCGTTATTTTCTTCATAGATGACATCCTGATTTACTCGCGTACTTAACAAGAGCACGAACAACACCTTAGGTTGATTCTAGAGTTGCTCAAGAACGAAAGACTGTTCGCCAAATTCTCGAAATGCGAGTTCTGGATTCGAGAAGTCCATTTCCTCGGTCATGTTGTGAACGAGAAGGGTATACAAGTCGATCCCCGCAAAAATTGAAGCAATCAAGGATTGGGTTGTGCCAAGACCACCCACGAGGTGCGACAATTTTTGGGATTAGCTGGTTACTATCAATAATTCATCGAGAACTTCTCCAAGATTGCCCAACCACTGACTGTCTTGACGCAAAAAGACAAGAAGTTCGATTGGGGAGTCAAGCAGGAGAATGCGTTCCAGGTATTGAAGGACTGTTGTGCAGTGCTCCAATCTTTCCCTTCCGGAAGGCACCAACGATTTCGTAGTCTATTGCGATGCTCGCATCAAGGTCTTGGATGTGTACTCATGCAAAGGAGTAAGGTCATTGCCTACACATCCCGACAACTCAAAGTTCATGAGAAGAACTATACGACGCATGACCTAGAGCTAGATGCAATAATCTTTGCTCTCAAGATTTGGAGACACTACCTATACGCACCAAGTGCTACACCCGTCACCATTCAACGATCAACAATAGCTTACAACACATCTTTAATCAAAAAAGAACATGCCCCAACGCAGATGGGTGAATTGCTGAACTTATATTGTGATAATTAAATAAAACCATCCTTTCAAACTTTTGTGCTGATGCGTTAAGCCGAAAGGAATGAGTTAAGACCTTGCGTGTGCGCGCATTAGGTTTTGACCATCCATACGAATCTTACTATCCATATTCGTGATGCTCAGCAGGAAGCTCTGAAAGGTGAGAACCTATAGAGTGAATCGTTATTCAAGATGGTGAATCTGTTGGAACCAAGGTCTGACGGCACAGTTTACTTTGCCAATCGGATCTGGGTGCCACATTTGGTGGATTACGCGACCTAATCCTAGATGAAGCCCATAAGTCTAGATACTCGTTCATCCTAGTGCTGACAAGATTTACAAAGATGTGAAGGAACTTTACTGGTGGCCCAACCTGAAAGGTGAAATCGCTATGTCCGTTTGCGATGTCTTACCTGTTCAAAGGTCAAGGCAGAGTATCAGAAGCCATCTGGTCTGCTTCACCAACCAGACATTCCTGTTTGGAAATGCGAACAGATT
This sequence comes from Ambrosia x helenae, assembly GCA_030844895.1. Taxonomy (NCBI): domain Eukaryota; kingdom Viridiplantae; phylum Streptophyta; class Magnoliopsida; order Asterales; family Asteraceae; genus Ambrosia; species Ambrosia x helenae. The sequence goes on along the minus strand of JAUTDX010000432.1, from coordinate 1,186 downwards.
TTCCATGGACTTTATCATTATGCTACCCAAGGCGTCCAGTGGTCACGATACAATCTGGGTAATTGTCGACAGACTGCAAAATCCGCGCATTTTGCCAATCAAGGAGACCGTCAAGTTAGAGAAACTCGCCAAGCTGTACATCAAGGAGTTTTGCAACTAGCATGGAGTGCCTGTTGCAATCATTTCCGACCGAGATAGTCGATTCACTTCCCGATTCTGGCAAACACTGATGATGCATTAGGTCTCGTTTAGACATGAGCACAGCCTATCATCCTCAAACGGATGGCCCAGAGTGAACGCACAATCCAGACATTGGAGGACATGCTTCAAGCTTGTGAATCTATTTCGCTGGAAACTGGGATTCCCACCTGCCATTGGTTGAGTTTTCCTACAATTACAATTACCATACAGTATCAAGGCTGCGCCGTTCGAAGCCTTGTATGGTCATAAGTGTAGATCTCCTCTGTGTTGGACAGAAGTTGGTGACAAATACTTGTGGCCCCGAGCTTATTCAAGAGACCACCGATAAGATCTTTCAGATCGTGATCGCTTGAAAGCCGCTCGAGATCGTCAAAAGAGCTACGCCGATCGCCACCGCAAACCCTCGAGTTTCAGGTTGGCGTTAAGGTACTCTTAAAAGTCTCACCCTGGAAGGGTGTTACTACGATTTGGCAAGCATGGAAAACTTAATCCGCGATACATCGGTCCATTCGAGATACTTTCTAGGGTTGGTCCCGTAGTGTACAAGCTTAAGTTGCCAGAAGAACTAAGCGGTGTCCCACGACACTTTCCATGTATCCAACCTTAAGAATGTCGGTCTGACAAGTCTTTGATTATTCCTCCCGACGAAATTCCACATCGATGACCAACTCCATTTTATCGAGGAGCCAATCGAGGTGACTGATTGAAGAGTCCAGAAGTTGAGAAGGAGCCACACCAAACTTATGAAAGTCAGATGAATGCAAAGCGTGGTCCGAGTTTACATGGGAACGCGAAGACCAGATGAGACACAAGTTGTCACACCCTCAAATTTCCACTGCGGGGTTTATACCGACGAGGGCTGACATACCAGGATCCCATAGCCATAAGTCATTTGAACGAACTCTAAATGCCAAACCATTTAGTTCGTTTCAAAAAATCAAGTTTAGTTAAGCTGCGGAAGCGTAAACCAAATTTAAACCTTTTA